>PVJC01042184.1:0-15017 GCA_004026665.1 Murina feae
TGGCTGGTGGGCGTGGCTGTGAGCAGAGGCTCAGCCAGCCTAGGCAGGCAGTTGCAACAGTTTGCTCTAGTTCCATGGCTGTTGCTCTAGTTCCATGGCTGTTGGCCTCCATCTTGGCTGGGTTAATTTGCATACAGCCACTCTGATTGGCTGGTGGTAACAGTCAAATTTGCATGTTTCTCTTTTATTATAGAAGATTATAGAAGATAAGTAAATAACATAGATGGTGCCAGGTGAGTATCGGAAATATCGAGAAGAACAGTTAGTGAAGCTCATGCTTGTCTAACCATATGTTATACCTGAAACTAATGCAAAATAATATTGAATGTAAACTGTAATTAAAAATAAAAAAATTTAATAAAAGGTTTACTAAATTTAAAAAAAAGACATCAGGGAAATGCAAGTTAAAACAATGAAATACCACTACACTTTCACCAGAATAGCTAAAACTAAAAAGACAGACAGTAGCAAGTGTTGGTGAGCAAACGGGACTCTCCTCCACTGCTGGTGAGAATGTAAAGTGACACAGCCACTTGGAAAAAAGGCCTGGCAGTTTCTTATAAAGGTAAATGAGTACCCACCATATGACTCAGCCATTGTACTCCTAGATATTTACCCAAGGAAAATAAAACTGATTGAAAAAGGAAAAAAACAAACAAACCAAAAACATGTAGACAAATGTTCATAGCAGCTTTATTCATAACTAGAGGCTCAGTGCACAAATGTGTGCGCAGGTGGGATCCCTTGCGTGGCCTGCAGGGGTTGGGCTGAAACCCGCTCATCCTGGCCCCACTGTGCCTGCCGTGGGCTTGTGCACCATCAGTCCAGATCAGGAGAGGCTGGCGCTGCTGCAGCAGTGCTCGCCAACCGTGAGCCCTGCCTCTGGTCCCCTCCCAAGGGGAGTGGCCTTTGGGATCAGGCTGAAACCAGTTCTCTGACATCGCCCGAGGGGTCCTGGAGGGCACAGGCCAGGTTGAGGACTCCAGGGCGGGCCCCGGCCATGTCTGGCCTGTCTTGCTCAGTCCCAATGGGCCAGACCCCAGCAGTAAGCTAACCTACTGGTTGGAGCATCTGGTGGTCAGTGCACGTCCTAGCTGAGCAGTTGAGCAGCTTTAGTGTATTATTAGCCTATTCCACTTTGATTGGTTGTTTAGTTGTTCTGCTGTTTGGTCTGTTTGCATACCATTTGCTTAAAACTGAAAGCAACCTAAATGTCTATGAATGGATGAGTGGTTCAACAAACTGTGGTCCATCCATATAAGGTGATACGCCTTGGCAATAAAAAGAAATGAACTGTTGGTACGTGCAACAGCATGAATACATATATTTTTTTAAAACATTATGCCGGCCTGGCTGGGTAGCTCAGTAGATTAGAGCATCCTCCCAATATGCCAAGGTTGTGGGCCGGCGGGCACATATAAGAATCAACCAATGACCCTAGCTGGCTTGGCTCAGTGGATAGAGTATCCACCTGTGGACTGAAGGGTCACGGGTTCCAGTCTAGTCAGGGGCACATGCCTGGTTTGCAGGCTCGATTCCCAGTAGGGAGTGTGCAGGAGGCTGCAAATCAATGATTCTCTCTCTCATCATTGATGTTTCTATCTCTGCCTCTCCCTTCCTCTCTGAAATCATCAAAAATATATTTAGCCCTAACTGGTTTGGCTCAGTGGATAGAGCATCAGCCTGCAGACTGGAAGGTCCCAGGTTCGATTCTGGTCAAGGGCATGTACCTTGGTTTCGGGCACCTCCCCAGTAGGAGGTGTGCAGGAGGCAGCTGATCAATGTTTCTCTCTCATCGATGTTTCTAACTCTCTATTTCTCTCCCTTCCTCTCTGTAAAAAATCAATAAAATAAATTAAATATATATATATTTTAAAAAAGAATCAACCAATGAATGCATAATAAATGTAAGGACAAATTGATGTTTCTCTTTCTCTCTCTTCCTCTCTCTAAAATCCAATAATAGTAATTAAAAAAATATTTTCATTGATTGCAGAAAGGAAGGGAGAGGGTGAGATAGAAACATCAATGATGAGACGGAATCATTGATCAGCTGCCTACGACCTGCCCTCTACTGAGGATTAAACCTGAAAATCAGGCATGTGTCCTGGACTGGAATGGAACCCAGAACCCTTCGGTCTGCAAGCCAGCTCTATCCACTGAGCCAAACCATCTATGGCAAGCACGTCAGACTCAAAGGCTAACACGGGGCAAATAAAAAAGGTTTAATTGTATGTGGGCCGCAAAAAAACAAAAGCTTCAACTTTCATAGAAATGTAGGTTTATTTCGATAGAGACATGCTGAATACAAAGGGCTGAAATAAATGAGTAATCATGAACATAAAATAGTAGAACATTTTAATAAAAATATTTTTGCTTGAACATTAACTTACCAAATACCGAATAACTGCACAAATTAATAAGCGTAACGCAAATAAACCTATTTTCCTTGTTCTCTGAAAGCAAAATATTTCCTGTTGCGCACACCAAACAAGTCAGTCCAAGACTAGTGACGTGGCAATTGGCTGCTAAAATCTTCGCTGCTGGTATTAGTGGGGAGAAATGGTGCGTCTGCGCGTAAGGTGTGTAAGGGAAATGACTGCAACACGATTACAGTAATCGGTCATTAGCAAACGTGGTTCATTATTAACAATTATGTATAAAAGGATATTGTAAAACTTAAGCTACGAAATTTTTATTAAAACATTTCTTACATACCACTATATTGGCTGGGGCGCAAAAATATTCAGTGGGCCGCAAGTTTGACATACTTGATCTAGGGCTAATAGTGATTTTTTAAAAAGCATTATACCAAGTGAAAAATGCCAGACACT
The DNA here is from genome assembly GCA_004026665.1 of Murina feae. NCBI lineage: Eukaryota > Metazoa > Chordata > Mammalia > Chiroptera > Vespertilionidae > Murina > Murina feae. The sequence goes on from PVJC01042184.1 coordinate 2,835, forward strand.
TTTATATAAAGTTCTAGAACAGGCATAGCTAATCGACCTGTGATAAAAGACCTTGGATCAGGAGCTGCCTTTACAGGAGGTGGTGACTGGTGGGGCCATAGGGTGACCTCCGGGGGACTGGAAACAGTACTGTGGTTACACGGGGTGAGCTCAGTTTGCAACAGTTACTTGATATACATTACATTTCTTTAAGTGGCATTTTCAAATAGAGCTTAAGAAAGAAAGAGGTGGCCCTGCAGGTTGTAACAAGAGTGAGGGTTGCCCTGACCGGTTTGGCTCAGTGGATAGAGCGTCCGCCTGCGGACTCAGGGGTCCCAGGTTCCATTCCGGTCAAGGGCATGTACCTTGGATGCGGGCACATCCTCAGTGGGGAGTGTGCAGGAGGCGGCTGATCGATGTGTCTCTCTCATCAATGTTTCTAACTCTCTATCCCTCTCCTTTCCTCTCTGTGAAAAATCAATAAAATATATTTTAAAAAAAGAGTGAGTGTTCATAGGCGCTTGCTCAGCATCAGGTGAGGAAATAAGTGCTTTATATTAAATCTTTATAACCATTTCCTTGTTGGGGAAAGTGACACAGAGAGGTTAAGTAATTTATTAAGTGCTTTGCATTAAATCCTTGCAACCATTTGTCAGTTGGGGAGAGTGACACAAAGGGGTTAATTTACTCACAGCCAGTTAGTGAGCCTGGGGCTGTGCAAGAATTTGAACTCATAAGCCTGACTTCAAAACCCACACATGATTCACACCCTTTAGCCACAACCCTGCCAGTGTAGCCCAACTAAGTTTTTAGGTCCTACTGGTGAGTAAAAATAGCAAGTTGTGTTCAGCGTTTAGTCATTTATGGCATGAGAGAGGGAGGGAGGGAGGGAGGGAGGGAATGAGAGAACGAGAGAGAGAGAGAGAGAGAGAGAGAGAGAGAGAACATTACACACAAAGGTATACATACATATGTCAGCATTAAACTAAACAGAAGAAGATCTAAACACTTCAGTGGTTGTCATAGGGACCGGGATGGCGTGGAGCTGGCAAAGGGACAAGTTTTCCTGATCTATGTCCTCTCTCTCTCTCTCTCTCTCAATGAGAGAAAGTATTTATATGTTTCTTAGGTAATTAAAACTCTATTTCAAAAAAAATAGATTTAGTCCTAGCTGGTTCGGCTCAGTGGATAGAGTGTCGGCCTGCGGGCTGAAGGGTCCCAGGTTCGATTCCAGTCAAGGGCACGTACCTTGGTTGCGGGCGCATCCCCAGTAGAGAGTGTGCAGGAGGCAGCTGATCGATGTTTCTCTCTCATCGATGTTTCTGTTTATCCTTCTCCCTTCCTCTCTGTAAAAAATCAATAAAATATATTTTAAAAATAGATTTAAACATACTAGTCACAAAAGGACAAATACTGTATGATTCCACGTATAGGAGGTCCTTAGAGGAGTCATTCATAGAGACAGAAAGAAGAATGGAGGGTGCCATGGGCGGGGGAAGGAGAGGTGGGGAGTTTAATGGGGACAGAGTTTCAGTTTGGGAAAATGAAGACGTTTTGGGGACGGATGGTGGTGATGGTTACACAACAATGTAAATGTACTTAATGCCACTGAAGAGCACACTTAAAATGAATGAAATGGTAAATTTTAGGTTATGTATATTTTACCATAATAAAACATTTTTAAATAGATTTTTAAAAAATATGGCACCACACAGCTGTGATGGGAGACACTTGGGAAAGCCCAGAGGACACATATGGCCTAGACATGGGTTGGCAGGTCAGAGAGGGCTTCCTGAAGAGAAGGCCTGAAAGCTGAATGAGAACGGGGTGGAGAAAGCAAAAAGGCGCAGGTGCCAGAGGAAAGAGAGGAAAGAGAGAGAGAGGAACTGAAATTAGGGAAGTCAGTGTGTCTGGGGCAGTGGGTTCAAACGGTCCATCGTGGGAGAGGTCTGCAGGGATCTGCTATGCCAGGCAGGGCAGCTCAGGGCAACGGGGAGCCATGGGGGATGTGAGAGTGAGGGAGGGCAGTAGGAGCTGTGAGTTTGAGAGAGATCCCTTTGATGCTGTGGAGAAGAGTTTGAATGGGTGCCTAGAGGCAGGTCCCTCCGGGGAAGCTGGGCAGGCTGCAGGCACCCAGGAGGAACTGGAGCAAGGCCACAGGCCGTGGGGACAGGGGAAGCTGCAGCTGAGGCGGGGCAGCTGTACACAGAGATGCTCTGTTCTCTGACCCCACTGCAGCTTCGGGGCTCATGAATTTTTCAGCCAAACAGGACTTGAGTTTCAGATTCCAGGGCACCTGGCTCAGGCTTTTGGGTTCTATTTACTGCCTCAGAACGTCTCAGAGCCCCAGGAGCAGGGCCCTTGATGAGGTTCAGTGATGCCTGGGTTGGGATGAGGGACTGGCAGCTCCCAAGCCCCTAAATCACCTTCTGTGCGGAGGGCTGGTGGGATCTTGGAGATTACCCTTATTTGAGAAGGAGGCAGCGTAACACCTGGGGGTTTGCAGGACTAGAATTCCAGCTCGGCCACTGCCGGCAGGTGACTTTTTACATACGTATTTTTATTGATTTCAGAGAGGAAGGAAGAGGGAGAGAGAGACAGAAACATCAATGATGAGAATCATTGATCGCCAAATTGCCCTCCTCCCTCTAACCCACAGGGAAGTGCCTCCTGTACTGCAATGGTGTCCTGGAACCCCGGTACCTGTGCCTGCTGTGCCACCTGGGTTCAGGACCCCACTTGCTTCACCTCTGATGACTATGCCAGCAACTGCCATCTACTTCACCACCTATGACCAACTCAAGGCCTTCCTGTGTGGTCCAGCCCTGACCTCTGACTTCTATGCACCCATGGGGGCTGGTGACTGGCCTGCTTGGGCACCGTGACTGTGATGAGCCCCCTAGACTCTCGGGCCGGTACAGACTAAGCTGCAGGCTCAGCCTGTGTCATACCCAGGGGAGGAAGAGGAGGAGGAGGAGGAGGAGGAGGAGGAGGAGGAGGAGGAGAAGGAGGAGGATCCCGAGGAATCCGGTACCAGGGTCCTCTTTGCAGGCTTCCTCCTGTGCCATGGTGATCAGCACATGAGTTGGGCAAAAGCTTCTTTTGGAGGCTCAACCTGAAACAGCCTCTGAGCCAGTGAGAGGAGCGAGGGCATGAGGGCCCCATCTCTCCCATGGGTGGTGTGGGGCAGGAGGAGACTGAGCCGCGTGCCTTGTCCTCAGGGCAGGGGTCCTCATTTTTATTCTCTCTCAGCTCGGCGCCAAGAGTACCAGCCCCTACGTTGGGCCTGCCCAGGCCCCCATCAGACACCTTTCTTCCTGCTGGTCCTCATCCCAAGCCCCAAGGATCATCACTTTTCCACCCAAGCCCCCAAGTTCAAGACCAAATCTGTTAACTCCTCCCCCTGCCCTCTTGCCCATTTTCATGTTTTTTTTTAAAACATTTAAAAATATATATATTTTATTGATTTTCTACAGAGAGGAAGGGAGAGGGTCAGAGAGTTAAACATTGATGGGAGAGAAACATTGATCAGCTGCCTCCTGCACACCCCCTACTGGGGATGTGCCTGCAACCCAGGTACATGTCCTTGACCAGAATCGAACCTGAGACCTTTCAGTGGAACCTGGGACCTTTCAGTGGAACCTGGGACCTTTCAGTCCCCAGGCCGATGCTCTATCTACTGGGCCAAACCGGTTAGGGCCCATTTTCCTGTTCGTTGTAGCTGGGCCTGCCCACAAGGCCAACAGAACCCGGGCCCTGGCCAGCTTGAACCCACTGCTGTTAATTCACTGAGTGTGAAGATGAAAAAAAAGAGAGAATAATTCATAATTATTTATTGTATAAACGAGGAAAAGAATTAATGATTTGGACAAACATTGAGCACCCAGTGCTGGGCACTGGAAATACAAACATGAACAGGACAAAGTCCTTGCTGTATTGGGTCTGACTTGCGTGTGTGAAAGGAGAACGGACGGACGGACGGCTGTCCTGGGTCTCCACGCGCCCGCACTCCTGGGTGCGAAGGGAAAGCGAGGCGCGGTAGCTGTCGGGCTCCCCCGGAGTCCTGCCCCTTTCCTTCCCGCCGGGACTTCTTGTCCGCGGACAGCTCCGCTCACCTGGCGGCCTCCCCTTTAAGACGCGCTCACCTGAGCGCTCACCTGCGCCGGCGCTTCCGCAGGAAGAAGGAAGCGGCGCCGCCGTCGTCTCCCGTCCTCCCTCCCGGCTCCCGGTCCGCCGGCCGCCACCATGTCCGCCTCGGCCGTCTTCATCCTCGACGTCAAGGGCAAGGTGAGGCCGGGCGTGGGGTGGGGACGGACAGGTGGATGGCAGCGAAGGCCCAGGTATCCCCGAGGGCGAGGGGCACCCCTCCCCCAACCCCGAGTGAACCCCAGTGGACCGGCCGCGGGCCTGGAGCGGGGGGCCCCACCTCTCTGAGCCTGGGCCTCACTCTCAGTAACCGTGGGAACGACGGGGGTCTGCACCCCAAAACAATTAGCACCACCCGCAGCCGGAGGCAACCGCTTGGCACAGCAGCCCTGCTGCGAGCACGCGGCGATCGGCCGATTGGGATGGTTATTTCTGTGACATCCTCACCCGCAGTATGAGTATCTGGGGAAGACCGCAGGGGGCCCTTTGGGGTTGCTTTGCCCCGTTCTGGGGCTCCCTCTTACTGCCTCGCCACTCAATAGCAATCACAAGAGCGATAGGGAAAATCATATTTCCGATAACAATAGTGAGAGCTAAGGTGTCTGAGGACCTGCTCCCAGTTCTCAACACGGGACGAAGCAGCCTTACCAGGTAGGCTCTGTTATTACTGATGGCCTGCTGCCTGCCAGGCAGAGCTAGGAGAGACACGTGGGCATAATCATCTTTATCTTCTTTCTTTCTCTCTTTTAGGTATAATCTTTTTTGGGGGGTGGTGTATAATCTTTTGCTTTTCTTTTACTTCTTGGCATGATCTTTCTTTTCTTCCTTCCCTCCTCCTAACATCTTTCTTGTCTCTTCTTTCTATAATCTATCCTTCCTCCCATCCTTCCCTCCTTACCTTTCGTCATCCCTTCCTTGCCGACTTGGTGCATATGACGCCCTGGGTAAGGGCAGGATTTCTGGAAGGAGGGTACGTGGTCCAATTGCTGATTTCGCACTCCTTACGAACACGGTCCCTACCTCAGTTTCCCCATCTGTAAAATGGAGGTGACAGTGACACGACCTCACAGGGTTGTGGTGAGAACTAAATCAGCAAGCAAACATCCACTTTTTTTTTTTTTTTCCCCTGAGGATATGTCTATTGAAGGTGGGAACAATGAAAAAGGAAGGTTTAGGATAGAAGAAGCAACAGGAGAGAGCCTACCTGGGCACTTTATAGGAAAGAAGTGAGCCTGGGCGGGGCTGCTGATGGCTCACTGAAAAGTCAGAGAAAAGAGGGCCTTGGTGACAGGTCCTGGGGGGAACTGCAGCTGCCCATTGCTCCCCCTGTTGCAAGTCCCGCGGCGGGGGGCCCTTAGAGTGTTGGAGATGCACACTCAGGAGTGAAGAAAGGTGTTGCTGTTGCTCCTGGGAGGGAGAGGGCCACGCAGCCAGTCTTTAGTGGAACTGTGACCTGGACCTTAGCGACGGGCCTAGACGTGTTAGCTGTGATCACGCGCCCATTTTACAAAGGAGGAAAACGAGGTGCCAGGAAGGTGGGTCCGAACCAGGCGCTCTGGGTAGAGTGCCCCTGGGTGGAGGGTCCCTGGGTCCCAGTGATGACTGGGCCTTCTCTGCCCACCCTTAGCCCCTGATCAGTCGGAACTACAAGGGCGATGTGGCCATGAGCGAGATAGAGCACTTTATGCCTCTGCTCATGCAGCGGGAGGAAGAGGGCGCCCTGACGCCGCTGCTGAGCCACGGCCGGGTCCACTTCCTGTGGATCAAGTACAGCAACCTCTACCGTATCCAGCCGCAGGCGGGGTCCCTGGGCGCTGGGGTGGTGCCAGGTCAGGCCCAGAGAGAGTGGGCGGAAGATGGGAGTTGCACAGCATGTCAGTAGGGCTTGGGCTGGGGGGGGGGGGGGGGGAGAACAGGGTGGGGGATCAGGGTCTGTGCTCCATTGAGCCCTACAAAAGCAGCACCTTTTCCTTAACCTCGCTGCCCACAGTGGTGGCCACCACACTGAAGAACGCCAATGCCTCGCTCGTGTACTCCTTCCTCTACAAGACGGTGGAGGTAGGTTGTGGCCTCCCGTTGGTCAGCTGGTCTGTTGGCCCACCTGTCTTGCCCATCTCTGTAATGATCCATTTTTCTAAGAAGCTCTGCCTGACCTCCCTGGGAGTGCCCTTAACAAAGTCCCATCACTTTGTGTTCTCGCTGGCTGCTGTGGGATCATCTCTCCCTACAGGCAGGGACCAAGGGGGTCTTCGAGAGAGTGTAACTGCTCAAATCTGAGCAAGAGTGAACTGGTTTCCAATCCTAGCTTTCCCTGCTTCCTGGCTATATGACCTTGAGCAAGTCTCTTCTCTCTGTGCCTCTACACTGGGGGTTATAGGAAGTCCTACCTCGGGGTTGTACAAATTAATAAAATTCATACCTCTAAAGTGCCTAAAACGGTGTTCAGTATATGCCAAGTGCTCATAAAGGCTTGGTATTATTGTTAGCACTAGAGGCCTGGTGCACAAAAATTTGTGCACTCAGTGGGGTCCCTCAGCCCAGCCTGTGCTCTCTTGCAGTCTGGGACCCCTCAGGGGATATCCACCTGCTGGTGTGCCTGGCCAGCCTGAGTGAGGGGCAGAGGGCCATTTCAGGTAGCCCACAGCCCCTTCAGGGTTCGGGTCCCTACTGGGATGCCTGGCTGGAAGCAGGTGTCTGGGATTTATTTAACTTCTATAATTGAAACTTTGTTGCCTTGGTCCTTTCCCCCCTGGAAGCCTGGGTTGCCCCTGGCAACCCAAGGTCCCAGCCAGGCAGGTATCTGGGGTTTGTTTATCTTCTATAATTGAAACTTTGTAGCCTTGAGTAGAGCTCAGGGCCCGCAGGGCCCTGTCTTCCTCCATTGCCTGGGGCAACTCCAGCTCTGTGGCTACTGCCATCTTAGTTGAGTTAATTTGCATACTTGTTCCTGATTAGTTGGTGGGTGTGGCTTGTGGGTGTAATGGAGTGAGGGTCAATTTGCATATTACTCATTTATTAGATTAGATTATCACAAATGTTATAAAATCATATAATGTAGTGAGCTCTTACTATATGCCATTCTCAATGACTGAGAAAGTGCTCAGTCATCACTATTTAACAAACAAGAAATATTAATGGATTTGCCTCCTTTCTGCCAGGCAAAGGGAAAACACCTATGCATTAGACAGGCTTCTGTCCTGAGGAGTTAAAGGGCATAAATGAGATTAACTCTGATTGAGATGCTAATCTCACCATAACATCATGATCCTCATGGCAGGGAGTGGCCCCCATTCACCCAGGTATACCCATGACTCCTTACCTTGAGGAGGTGAATTTGAGCTGAGGTCTGAATGACAGGCAGCCCTCTGTGAGATGAGCTGAAGGAAGAGTGTTCCAAGCAGAGGGAATGGCATATGCAAAGGCCCTGGGGTAGGAATAGAAAGGCCAATGAGGTTGGAGCAGAATGAGGAGTGGAGAATAGTTCAGATGTTGATGACTAACAGGTTCTCTTCTGTGGTCATGCTTACTAATTCCCAGGGGCTTTTAATTCCAAGGCCTATGAATAGAACACAGAAAGTCCATGACCTCAGTAGTGTTTCTGTATAACAGGTTTCCTTCGCCATCCTGTGTATTCTGTTTTATGCATTTATCCTGAGATGGGCCCATGAACATCAGATATGCAGGGATCCATGGTCCATGAAAAAACGAACAAATAAAAAACCAGTTCTAATTCTTCCTGGACCTCCCCACCTCTGGGTTCCTACTTTCCTTTAGTTTTCCACATTATTGTACCCAACACGTTGGATTATATTGGTTCTGTTACCAGTCCATTTCCCCCACTGGACTTTTCCCTGAGGGCAGGGACCCCGTGGGCTTTGTCCATCGTTAATGTCCCAGCACCGGTATAAAGTAGGCACTCAGTAATTGCTTGTTGGGTGGCTGGCTGGATCAATGGGGACCCAGCCTATGGCTCCACCAGCTCCACCTCCGTGGGTGTCTGTTCCTGCACCTCCAGGTATTCTCTGAATACTTCAAGGAGCTGGAGGAGGAGAGCATCAGGGACAACTTTGTCATTGTCTACGAGCTGCTGGATGAGCTCATGGACTTTGGCTTCCCCCAGACCACAGACAGCAAGATTCTGCAGGAGTGAGTGTACTGTGGGAGCAGCCGTGGGGCAGGTCATGGTGGAACGAAGTTGAGGAGGGCCGGGAAGTGTCCCCCTGTTCATGCTCCCTGCCGTCCTGCCAGGTACATCACACAGCAGGGCAACAAGCTGGAGACAGGCAAGTCACGGGTGCCGCCCACCGTCACCAATGCTGTGTCCTGGCGCTCCGAGGGCATCAAGTACAAGAAGAATGAGGTCTTCATCGACGTCATAGAGTCTGTCAACCTGCTGGTGAGCCCCCACAACTCCACCCGCCCCTGCCACGGTCTGGGGACAGGAGAGGGGGCCCTCTGCCTGCTGACCCTCATGCCCATGTGTGCATCCCCAGGTCAATGCCAATGGCAGTGTCCTGCTGAGCGAGATCGTGGGCACCATCAAGCTCAAGGTGTTTCTGTCGGGAATGCCAGAGCTGCGACTCGGCCTCAACGATCGCGTGCTCTTTGAGCTCACTGGCCGTAGGTGTCTGGAGTAGGGGGTTCATGGAGGAGATGGAGACTCCTCTGCATCTGGGGCCCCAGAGAATGGCAATCAGTTCTCAAATAAGCACTCGAGCACCCTCTGCTGGTCATGGCCGACACTACAGCTGCTGGTTCTTGGAGCAAACGCTTCTCTAAGTGCTGGGTGCAAGGTCAGGCAGTGAAGAAAAAAGACAAATCCTGGCCTCCCAGAGCTGACATTCTAGACTATACAAGGACACAGACTAGCATTGTGTTTAAAAGCCTGACAGTGAGACTCAGATTCCCTGGGTTCAGATCCTAGCTCTGCCCCTGGGCAGCTGGGTGACGGGGCAAGTTGCTCATCCACTCTGGGCTGTTTCCTCATCTGTAAAACGGGGGTGATGATAGCAGCGGGCTGTTAATTCAGGGGTAGGGACCCTGCCCTGTCCCCCAGGTCATCCTGCATGCCTGGCTCTGAGTTTCAGGAAACAAGAACAAGTCAGTGGAACTGGAGGATGTGAAATTTCACCAGTGTGTGCGACTCTCCCGTTTTGACAATGACCGCACCATTTCCTTCATCCCACCTGACGGTGACTTCGAGCTCATGTCCTACCGCCTCAGCACCCAGGTGAGGCAGGGTCAAGCCCCATGGCAGGGAGGAGAGTGACCCCAGAACCTCCCAGAGCTCCCCTTCCTTTATCTGCAGGTCAAGCCGCTGATCTGGATTGAGTCTGTCATTGAGAAGTTCTCCCACAGCCGAGTAGAGATCATGGTCAAGGTGGGTTGGAAGAACAGTTACCTCCTCACCAGTCTAACTTCCTTTCCCACCTCCCTCCTGGTTCATTTCCTTCCAGCCACACCGGGCCCCTGGCTGGTTCCCAAACCTTCCAGGTTCAGGTACCCCAACCTCTGCAGGGCCTTTGTAAGTGGTCCTTGCCCTTCCCTGGATCACTCTGCCCCCACTCACCCAGGTGTACCCATGACTCCTTATCTCGTCTCCTTAATCTCTTAAATTGGAGGTAGTCTGGATGCTTAAATGTCATCTCCTCAAACAGGCCTTCCCTGATGGGTGTACCTATTGAGAAGTATACCCGCCCCCAGCATCTCCCATCTCCCTTCCTTGCTCTATTTTCCTGTTCTATGATCACCATCTATGATCTGTTTTACTTACATATTTACTTTTTTTTAATACATATGTATACAGAGATAGACAGCATATTTATATGATTTAAAGAAGAATGAACTACCCAGCTTATTTTAATGTACTTGACCTTGCCCAGCCCTGGGCATGGCTTAGTGGTTGAGTGTGGACCTATGAACCAGGAGGTCATGGTTTGGTTTCCGGTTGGGGCCCGATCCCTGGTGTGGGGTGTGCGGGAGGCAGCCTATCGATGGTGCTCTCTCATCGTTGATGTTTCTATCTCTCTCTCTCCTTCTCCCTTCTTCTCTGAAATCAATGAAAACATATTTTAACAACAAAAAAAAACGTATTTGACCAGAGCCTCTGAATCCCCACATGTCCCTCCCCCAATTCTTGCTCTCCCTCTGCCCAGGGGTAATTACAATCGTGAATTTGATGTAAATGATTTCTTTGCTTTTCTTCATAATTTCGCCCCCCACATGTGTAGCCGCAAATATTTCATTCCTGTCAGCTTCTGACCCTCATAATAGTGGGCTCAGGCTGTCTGATTTTGTGTATAACTTACTTTGTTCATGTAACATTGATTTTAGAATGAATTCTGGGTGTCATAGTTTGTGCATCCACTTCTATAGCTGTAGACTATTCCATGGGAATCTGTATGTCTCCATTCTCTCACAGGGCGATTCCAGTTCCTGTTGCCATAAGCAGCTTTGTGCATGTGTTCCGCAAGCAGGAGCTTCTTCAGAGCTTATAGTATAACCCTCTTTCACAGATGGGGAAGCTGGGGTCCTGGGATTATGATGTCACTCATCTAGGAAGGGAGCTCCCCTCATGTTGAACTTGGGTCTGCCTGCCTCAGGAGTCTGTGTTCTTAGATTTGCCTTTGTCCCCTGGCCTTGGAGTCTCAGGGGAGCTGGGTTGCACAGTGGATGGTCACCAGGGAAGGTCTTGATGCTCTTCAGTGTCCCCATCTCTGCAGGAAAAGGAAAGGGGCTGTTAAAGCTACAGCCTTTCATTCCCCCCCTCACCATTTACCTCCAAGTCCTCTGCCCCAGATCCCACTTCTCAAATATTCTTCCCCAAATGAATAAATAGTAGCTAGCTACCACACATGGAATACTTAGAAGCCTTATGTTGAAAGCTTGTCCTGTCACACAACTCTAGATATACATACAGTGTTGTAACTTCTTCATTCACCTGTAAGGAGGACATGTGATGATTGAGGACACGTGCTCAGTTTGAATCCCCACTGTGCCAGTTACCAGCTATGTGACTTGGGCAAAATGCTCTTTTTCTCTTTACCTCAGTCTCTCTTTAAAAAAAAAAAAAAATGATTTGAGAGAGGGAGAGAAAGAAATATCAGTGATGAGAGTCATTGATCGGCTGCCTCCTGCTTGCTCTCCCTACTGGGGATCGAGCCTGCAACCCGGGCCTGTGCCCTTGACTGAATCAAACCCGGAGCCCTTTAGTCCGCAGGCCGACGCTCTATCCACTGAGCCAAACCGGCTAGGGCTGTACCTCAGTCTCTCACAGATGGACTTCAGGAATGGATCCTAATTTACAGAATCAGTGAGAGGATTAAGTGCTTGGCACAGGGCCTGGCACATGGCAGGGGCTCAGTAAGTGCCACCTTCAAATGAAAACCCCTCTCTGATGGGCTCATGCAAGTCATTTTGGACCTGGCACAGGCATATGACGTTTTCCATACGGAAGGCACTAAGGGTGGGGCCTCTGGAGTCTCATGGGTGTGGACCCTGGCTCTGCCACTTGTTGGCTGTGTGTCTCCAGGCAGGTGCCTCTGTGCCTCTGTTTTCCTCATCTGTAAATTGGGCAGGCCAGTGGTTTTCACTTCAGGGTTGTGGAGGCTCACGATGAGATGGCACACGGAAAGGGCTCGGTGAATAGCTGCAGAATCCACGAGCAGATTCTTCCTGCTGCACTCTCTCCCCCGCCAACAGGCCAAGGGACAGTTTAAGAAGCAGTCAGTGGCCAACGGCGTGGAGATATCCGTGCCGGTACCTAGTGATGCCGACTCCCCGCGCTTCAAGACCAGCGTGGGCAGTGCCAAGTACGTGCCTGAGAAGAACATCGTGATTTGGAGTATCAAGTCTTTCCCGGTGAGCACTGGAGAAGGGTGGGCCTCTGCAAGGACCCAGTCCAACTGCTTGAGGGCCAGGCGGATAACCAATCAGAGGCTCACATCTACCTGCCCATGGTTGTCATTGTGCAGGTGGGGGGCAGGGTAATAAAGCTAGATATCAGAGAGCAGGTCTCAAGGCAACCAGCCTTGGTTTCAGATTCCCACCCCACTTTTT
>PVJC01042185.1:0-15080 GCA_004026665.1 Murina feae
TGGGGGAGGTGGGGGGAATGAGGTCGCTGGACCTGGCAGGGGTGGAGGTGGGGGAGGGGGAGGGGGCTGGGCAGTGGAGCTGGGGGAGCTGGGTGCTGGCAGGGGTGGGGTGGGCTTTTGCTGTTGCAGGGCCACTGGCTGCTCGCTGCTGGAAGTCTGGACGCTGATGGCCCGCAGGCCAGTGAGGGTCACTGCTGGCAGCTGGTCCTCCACACCCGCCGTCGGGGTGCCCGTGTTTTGGGGGGAGCTGCCCTTTGGGCTCTGGCCTAGGTTGGCCTGGACACCCTTGTGGGCCTTGTCCAGGGAGCTCGGGTGGGGCCGCCTCTTGACGGACACAAGCCGCTCAACCATCTCGTCCAGGGTGCATTCCTGGGCTGCGGAGGGGACCGCCGGGGTCAGAGGGCGCGGGTGGAGGCCGACGGAAAGGCGTGGCCCCCTCCCTCCAGCAGGTTGAAGGTTAGGGGTCAAGGATGGGCACCCCCACGATCTCAGATGCCCGCGTGTGCCCCCCACCCCCGGCGGGCAGGAAGGCAGAGTGGGCAGCCGCTCACCGTCGCTGGCCAGGAGCACAGCCCGGTTCACCAGGCGCTCCAGCGCCTCCCAGAGCAGCTGGCTGGAGCGGGGCCCGGGGTCCAGGTGCAGGAGGCCCTGCAGCACGGACAGCAGCTGGGCGGACGCCGGGGAGCGGCTCACCTGGGGCAGAGGGTGCGGTCAGCGGCCGCACCCTCCTGGGCGGGCTCACACCGCCGGCCTGTTTGCCTGAGTGTCCACCCACGACCGCTGGCTGTGCCTCCAAGCGGTGCCTCCAGGGAGGGGCCCTGGGGACGAGCCTGCGCGGGGTTCCCGCGTGGCACCTGGGCCACCAGCTCTCTGGGTGGGGCTGCGCTGTGCATTGTGGGACATGTAGCAGCATCCCTGCCCACTTGGGACAACTCAAAGTCTCTAGATGTTTCCGGCAGCCGCTGGGGACATGGGCCCCAGTCTGAGAATCATGGCTGCAGTGAAGGACAGTGACCCGCCAGCAAGGCCTGAGCTGGACCAGAACGCTGCCTCCTGGTTCTGAAGTGCCCTCCGCCCCTCCTGGCGGCAGTCTGCTGGGCCCAGGACCGCACAGCCTCCTCTGGCAGCCCTGGCCTTGGCCTCCTGGCCCTGTCACCCCGGGAGCCCTGGCTGCTCCCCAAGTTGGCTCCAGACCTGGCCCCGCTGCACAGTCACGGAGGGGGGCGGGCGGGGGGGGCCCACCTTGTGGAACAGGGCGTTGAAGACGTCCTGGTGGCTGCTCATGTCCACGCCTCCGCACACCGCGAGCAGCTCCTCCTCGTCCTCCGCCTTGGCCTCCTCGAAGGCCTCGAGCTGGATCAGCACGTCTGCATCCTCCAGGTCCCTGCGAGGGGGGCCGGCGGCTGAGCCCAAACCCCACCAGCCTCCCCCATGCGGGACAGACAACCCCGAGCAGGGCAAGGGCCACAGCAGCCAGGGGGCCCCTGGGCTGTGGGGCTGGGCTGCAAGGTCAGGGCAGATGCTCATGGACGGAGCTGGGAGATCAGCAGCCAGACCTCACCCCTCACCAGAGTGGGTGGGGGGTGGTCACCATGGAGGGTGGAGCTTCTGGCAGAGCAGGGGGAGCATGATTGTTCATTGGCCCAGGACCTGCCAGTCATCTTAGTCTGGCCAGTGAGCTGTGCATTCAGCGGCAGGGCAGGCCCCCTCAGCACCCCAGTTCAGCATCAGTCACATCAGCCTGGCCTCTTCCTCCTGGGGTCCCCCACCCAAAGCTGACACCCTGGAGCGTGGTCCCGATGAGCCCTCGGAGGGAGGATCCCGGCGATGTGGGTTCCCAGGTACCCAATAAAGTTAAAGTTCAGAGAAACAATGAATGGCCCGGCCAGCGAGGCTCAGTGGGTGGGCGTCCACCTGTGAACCAGGAGGTCACGGTCCAATACCCGGGCAGGGCACAGGCCCGGGTTGCAGGCTGGATCCCCAGTGGGGGTCGTGCGGGAGGCAGACGATCAATGATTCTCATCATTGATGTTTCTCTCTCCCTCTCCCTTCCTCTCTGACATCAATAAAAATACATATGAAAGAGGGAGAAGCAATGAATGGTTTTGAGGGTAAGTACGTCCCATGCGCCATCTGGGATGTGCTTATACTACAGCAATGCTGTCTCACGTCAACTCAACTGGTGTCCTGTCTGCATGTGGCAGCCCTAGCTCTAGGGGCAGCTGCCCAGCCCCCAGGGCAGGGGAGCAATGGCTGGGCTCTCGCTGGGACCTGGGCCCCCTGCCCCCCTCGAGATGCTGTGTGTGGGGGGGGGCCAGGGCAGGAGCATGGGGGGGGGGGACTCACCGAAGCCGGGTCAGGACATCCAGCAGCTGCAGCCCTGGGGAGGGACGGAGGGTCAGAGGCCCCATCCTCCAGTCCCTGTGCCTTCTGACGCCTTCCCCTGGGCCCCTCCTGACACCCCGAGGCCAGAGTGCAGTGGGAGGGTCCCTGCCATTCCCACAGGGCACCCGGACAGGAAGCTCCGAGGGAGACATCTCCGGGACACTCGGTGGTGACTGTCCGTGGCCACCACTGGACGGAGGTCAGGACCCCGCCTCCCACTGAGACTCCAGGGCTCAGGTCCGGGGTCTTGAGGCCCCTGTCCATGAAGGGAGCAGCTGGGGGGGGGGGTCAGGCTGCTTCCAGGGCCCGAAACGGAGCCTTCCTCAGGGACCCGGGGAGGGGCGTGGGGGGCTGGGCACCCCCGGGGCGCGGGCAGGCGGCTGACCGATGAACTCGCTGCGCAGCTGGGTGCGGGTGCGCAGGTCCTCGGGGCCCAGGATGACGGCGTTGACCACGCTGAGCAGGGTGGCCACGTAGGGCAGGTTGTCGCTGCCGGCCAGCTCGGTCATGATGACGCTGAAGCGGTACTGCTGGTTGCACACCGCCTGCGGGGGGGGGGGGAGGTGTCAGCCTGCGCCCCAGCCCCGCCTCGGCCCGGCCCCGCCCGCCCGCCGCTCACCTTGTAGTGGTCCAGGGCGTCCAGGGCCAGGGCGTGGCCCTCGGGCGAGTAGATGCACAGGGCGGCCAGCAGCTCAAACACCTGCTTCTTGACCATCACGTTGGACGTGTCCAGAGCTGCCGAGGGCCGGGGGAGGGGGTGGGGGAGGGAGAGTCTCAGTGGGGGACCCAGGCACCCAGGCCAGGCCTCCCCCTCTGCCCTTCCCCACCTGTGCCAGCCTCCACTCAACACTTCAGCCAGGAACGCGGGGCAGCAGGCAAACACCAGGGGGCGCTCTGCACCCACCCACCGCCCACAGGGTCTCCTCAAACTCTACCACCTGCCTCCCGCCTCATCCCCGGAGCCTGGAAAGTTTCCGGGTGCCCCTTGCCTGGCCCAGCTGAGAGTATGTCACAGAGGACTCTACAGACGGGCATGGCCTGGCCTGGACGGGGTCAGACAGTAAGGAGGTGACTGCTCTCACTCACCCACACAGGCATCCACCCGTCACCGCCACCCCTGGAGCCCCAAGCAGGAGGGACTTGGGCACCTCATGGAGCAGCAGGCCTGGTGGGCCAGGGACACGCAGTGACCTCGGGGTCCCCTGGGGGCTGAGGACTACCCCGAGACTGACTGGAGGAGGGGTCGGTGAGCTGGAACATACAGGGGGAGCAGGGCTGTGCAGGCACAAAGCAGGAGCAGCCTGGTATGGAGGCGGAGCCTGGGGCCTGCATTCCGGAAGCCCCAGGGGCAGGGGCAGGGAGAGCGGACAATCCCGCCAGCAGGTGCCGGCCAGACCTGAAGCCCTCCCGCTCGGAGCCAGGTGGAGTGTAGGATCACTTGGGTGGACTCTGTTTTTGACCCAGTGACTCCAGCTGCCACAGTGTGGGTGGGGGCCCAGAAGCTCAACACTGGGGAGGGGAGGGGGAGTGGAGCCTGAACCAGCAACAGGCTGGGTGGAGAATTGGGGCAAAGCCGTAAAACAGAGGGGGCAACTAGGTGCAGCTGGTGGAGGCACCAGGGCTCCAAGGTGACCTGGCTGGGGGGAGGGGTGTCTCAGACGTAGGGCAAATGGGAAACTGGCACCTCCTCCAGGAAGCCCTCCCTGCCTGCGCCCAGCCCTCCCGCCGTCTAGCATGGCCACGAGCCCCACACTGAGGTCCCGGCGCCCCGCGGCTCACCCTGGGAGAGCTGGCGCACGTAGGCCTGGTTGCTGAGGATGTACTCCATGCCCTGCTGCGAGTTCATGACGGCACGCACGCAGCTGACGCAGGTGAGCTGCAGCAGGGCGTCCGAGATGCGGGCCACACCGCGGCCCGACAGGCGCGCCAGGGCCTCGAGCAGCAGGTCCAGGCCGCTCTGCTCCAGGAACTGCACCATCCAGCCGCCGTCGCTGCCCTCCAGCCGCTTGCGCAGGCCCGAGTAGTTGACCACCGAGGGCATCTGCAGCAGCCGGATGCAGAGCTCGGGGTCCGCGTTCTCCAGGTTGGCCTCCGTGGGGTCCGCGTCCTGCGGCCCCAGCTTCTCCTTCAGCGCCGCCCACTTGCGCTGCGCGCCCTCCTTCACCGACATCTTGCCGAGCTGCGGGGCCAGAGGGTAGCGGGGGTCAGCCCTCCGCCTGGTACTCCCACCCACCCGTGGCAGCACGCGGGACAGGCACCCACCCCTGACCGAGGGGCCATAGTCACCAGGGGTGGCAGCACTGCCCTGCTGCATGCACCTCCACCTCACAACCACCCGGGCAGCAACACCGGGGTGGGGGGGTTTGGGGGGTGCCAATGCAATAGTATGTTGGGTCTGGGACGCCCTTATCTCCCCAGGGCACGGCCCCTGCCCACCGGATGAGCCAGAGGAGCATGAAGCACAGGAGTGGGCCGGGGTGTGTGACTGGAGGGTCATGCCCATCGCCCATAGGGTTCTGGGCAGGATCAGGGCCCCTCGGGGGAGCAGCCCTGCCAGGCTCTGTGGGCCTGTGTGTCACCTCGGCTCATGGAGGTCTACCCGGACCTGAACAGGTGTGACCCTCCCCAGAATGTGCCCCCAGCGCGTGCCTCTGTGTCATCGCCACCACCCTGCCCCCACCCTGCCCCCTCGGCAGTGACGCTGTCCTCAACCACCGCCCCTGGGAACTGTCCCCAAAGGGCAAGGGCGGCCCACACTCTGCAGCCATGTATGGCTCGGCTCTTATATTTAGCGGCTGAGAAGGGCCGTGTGGAGCCGCTGGGAGAGAGCCCGAGGGACGGGCCACAGGGCGTCACGCCCAGCCCTCAGCCTCCCACCACCCTGAAAAGCCAGGCCTTGTGCCCCCTCCCGCCGCCTCAGAGCTGGAAATGGCAGAGCCGAGTGGGCCTGGACCCCAGGGGCCCTGGAGCAGCCCAGCCTCAGCCTCCCCGGATCTAAGCTGCTGCACCAGAGTGCTCAGAGTGGACAGGAGGGGCCGCCTGAGGTCAGGCAGGGCACCGGGGCTGAGCCGGGACGAGAGCCCAGTGCCTGCCCCTCCTGGAGGCCCCGCAGCCCCCTTCCTGGGTGAGGGTCGTGGGTGTCCTCCCTCGGGCTCTCAGAGCCCACCCCGAGGCCTGCTGGGAACAGAGCACAGCCTGTGGGCCCGGCATCTCGGCATCCCTCCTGTTTGCTGGGGGTCCTCCCAGGAGGCACACCGCCTCCCCCCTTCCCCCCCGCCCCTCGGGACCCCGAGTCCTCCCAGGAGGCGGCCTGGTTGACCTGTGTGGGCGCCCAGCTCTGGTCCTTGCCAACAGACTCTGGCCAAGTCACTGCCCCATCTGAGCCTCAGTTTCCTCCCCTGCACCTGTGGCACCAGCCGGCTGGAAGCATCCGACAGGCAGCAAGGGGGGTGTTGGGGTGCTCATAACACCCCTCCCAGGTCCAGCCCTCTTCGCCCCACACGGTCCACTCACCCAGACGCGCAAGACGTGCCGGCTGCCTCTGCCCACCCATCCTGCACCCGGCCGCAGGCTGCCCCGAGCACTCTCCTGGCTCCTCATGGCTGCAGCCCCGGGCCCTCCTGGCGGCCTCGGCCTCTCGGTGGCAGGGAAGGGCCGCTCCCAGCACCATGTGGAGCACAGCAGACGGGCCCAGCGTGCACACGGCCACCCCCGGGGGTGCTGCTGCTTAAAGAGGCGCCCAAAACGGGCCCTCCCCTCCCGGCTCCCATTGGCCCGCGTCCCTGCTTCTTTGGCACAGGCTGAGTGGACGGCGAACTCTCCCAGGCCAGGCTTCTGGCCTCCCGAGTGACCTGCCCAGCGGAGAGCCCCAGGGGTCCCCGGATGCAGAAAAGCCAGCCAGTGTCGCCTCGACCTGCCCACGGGCCCTGCCCAGCGCCCCTGTCCCCGTGCCAGGGCTCACTCCCCGGAAAGACCCCACTTAGGGAGTCCATTTGGTCTGTTGGGGGCAGGTGACTGATCCCATCTGCCCATGAAGACCCTGTGCTCTGCGTCCTGGAGCCGACCGCACAGCTGGCCAAGCCCATCGGAGAGGAGAGGAAGGGGTGAGCGTGCGCAGGGTTCTGTTCCCTGGACAGGTGTCCAGGCAGGTCAGTGAGCTCCTGGGGACCCGGGCTGGGTGGGGGCAGCCCGGGCAGAGCACGCCTCCCTAGAAATGTCCCATCCGTTTCCAGGACGAGAGACTGAGCTCAAGACCGAGGCCAGGCCACATGTCCAGATAGCGCTCTGACCCGCAGCCCGCCAGGAAGCGGGCCTCCATCAGCAGGAACCAGCCCCGGAAGCAGCGCTCCAGGGGGCCTGCAGGAAGTCAGGCCTCCGTCTCCTGGGGCTATGCCCTGGCTGATCCGTCACTGACGGGGCTTCCGGAGCTCTGTCCCCCGCTTCCAGCTCAGGACCCACCAGGGACAGCCCAATGTGCTCCTCAAACCTCACACGGGGCACCCCAGCCCCCTCAGGGCACCCCTGTTGTTTCTGTATTTTAACCTACCCACACCTATGTAATGTGCACATATATTACGTGCATGTCGTTGCATGTACATAGTGACAATTAACATACACACAGTGATACTACAGAGCCCGCTCCCTCTCCTGCCTGCCCGCTCCCTCTCCTGCCTGCCGACTCCCGGCCGCAGCAGCTGGGCATCTGGGTGGCAGGGGGCACGGCTGAGTGGACAGAGATGAACTGGCCCGGGCCAGGCCTCAGGGTGTGGGTGTGTGTGTGTGGGGGACAGGGAGCTGAGCCGGCCCAGGCCAGGCCTCGCACCCTGCACCCTGCGGTACTGCTTGTGCGGCTGGAGGGGGGCGCAGGACTGGGGAACGCCCTTCCTGGCCACGCCCGGCCCTGGCAGGCCGCTCCTCGAAGGAGGCTCAACCCCGGCTCCCGGGGCGAGGCCCCCGGAAGGGACCACCCGGCTCTCCCTCTGCAGACTGACGGCGACTGGACGGGTGGGCGAGGGTGCTCAGTGCTGCGCTAGGTCTGCGGACGCTGGGCCTCCGCCCGCTTCCCCGGCCCAGCCCGGCCCTGCCTGCGGGCTACGTCCGCTCCCAGCCGGGCCTGGCGCCCAGACGGCGGGCCTCGGGGACTTTCCCGGCTCCCTCTCCCGCGGTGGGCGGGGCCTCCAGGGGGCGGGGCCGCCTGTCAGGGGCGGGGCCTCCCGCGGGCGGGGCGGGGCCTCCCGGGTGGGGCGGGGCCCGGCTCAGGAACGCGGCTGTTCCCAGGCTCCCTCTCCCGCGGTGGGCGTGGCCTCCAGGGGCGGGGCCGCCTGTCAGGGGCGTGGCCTCCCGGGTGGGGCGGGGCCCGGCTCAGGAACGCGGCTGTTCCCAGGCTCCCTCTCCCGCGGTGGGCGTGGCCTCCAGGGGCGGGGCCGCCTGTCAGGGGCGGGGCCTCCCGGTGGGCGGGGCCCGGCTCAGGAATGCGGCTGTTCCCAGGCTCCCCCCGCGGCGGGCGGGGCCCGCACAGGAATTCAGGTTCACACGCTTGGGGCGGCCAGCGCCCCGCTGAGGCTGCAGCAGGCGGAGCAGGGCCATCGGGGCCTTGGGGCTCCCAGCACCCCGCGGCGCAGGCCCGCTGGCAGGTCAGGGGCGCTGCAGCGCCCCCCCTTGCCCGCTAGGCAGGGCACCCCGCCCCCTGCACCCGAGGAACTTCGGGGGAACTTTGTAGGTGAAGACTGTGAGGCTGATCCGACCTTTTTCTACCAACAACGCGGGGTTACCCCTGGGGTGGGGTCGTGCCTCCCCTTCAGCAGGGGGCTCCTGAAGGCAGGGCCTCCCTCCAGCTGTGCTGGGTCACCCGCTGGCCTGGCTGCCCTGAGGACAGCCGAGTGCCCCAGAACCAGACAGAGGCTGGGCCTGGAGGAGCCAGGACAGGAAGAACACTGGCCCCTGGGCCTCTTGGCTGCCTCCTGGGACACAGGGCCGGCGCGGCGATGCGGGCACCTCCATCGGGCACCCACATGCCTGGGCACCCACGTGCCTAGGCAGCTGCAGGGGCTCCCGGGAAGCCAGAGGGCCGCCCTGCCTGGCAGTTGTCTGTCAAGCTCAGTGTATGTGTGTGTGTGTGTGTCAGGGGGAGAGACAGGGTCAAAGCTGGGCCCCCCAGACTTCAGAGACCAGCTACCCAGGCCCTGCTGTGCAGGTGGAGAAACTGAGTCTGGCACCGGGCACGGAGCTGTGTCCTGGGCACAGGCCTACCTCGCTGTGGGCAGCCTGGTGGGGCAGGGAAGCCGCTTCAGGGCCAGAGGTTGGCCCCCTTGGGAAGGGGGTGTTGCCTCCTGTTCCTGGATCTCTGCCAGCGTTGGCAGAGGGGTTCAGGGGACCCGGGGTGGGGGGCAGGGCACTGGTGAGGGAGGCAGCTGCAGGGTAGCCCTGCCAGCGTGCTCACAGCACTGGGTGCCTCTAGGCCCCGGGCCGGCGGGTGGGTGCAGAGGGAGCCTGTCTTCCCCGGGTGGGCGGGCAGATGGCAGGCGCGGGATTCCTGAACGGGGAGCAGGGGCTGCCACGCTATTTTTAGCTCCTCCAGGAACCCAAATTCTTCCACCGCCTGGCAACCCTTGGGTTCCGTTCCTGGAAGCTCTTCCAGTGCAGGGGCAGCTGAGGCCCTGCTGCTGAGACAGCCTCACCACGACCCTATTCTGAGCCTCCCGCCATCCCGGCTCCTGAGCCTCCGGCACCCGGGCCGTCTCCCCAGCCAGGCCGGAGCCCTGGGAGCCCTCACTGACCTGTGGGTCACCTGAAGGCTCCTCCCAGGTGGGGGTCGTGGGCGCAGCGCTGTTACCACGGAGATGAGCTGGGCCGAGCTGGGCGCTGCACTGCGGGGACCATGACATGTCACACACACGAATACTAACGGAGGCTGCACTGGGTGAATGTGGTCGCTTTCATAATTAGAACAAGAGAGAAGACAGAGCAAAGAGGACCCACACATCTCCCGAGTGGCTGCCCCAGCTCAGCGAGCAAGGGGAGAGCCAGGAGCTGGGTCTCCAAGGCACAGACAGGGAGCTGGGCCGGGGCAGGCGCTGGCGGGGCCGAGAGCTGGGGGATGTGGCTGGTCGGGGAGCCAGGCCAGGGCTTGGCCCACTGAGTCCCCAGGCCCTGGGAGCAGGTGAGACACGCTATGCCCAGGCCTGGCCCGGCCCGGCCACGTCCTCCACAGTTAGGGATAGAAGCAGGTGGAAGGCACAGAGAGGTGGGCAAAGGACTTGGGCAAACAGGAAACACCTACTGGAGGGGGATGGGCAGCGTCGCCTCGGGCCTGCCCCATGCAGGGGTCCTCCCAGTGCAGCCCTAGGCTGGACACTGTCTCCTGGGAATGGGCTGGGAGTGCCCCCACCCCCCAAGGCTGGCCTAGCCCTGCAGTGGGAGGACAGGAAGGGTGGAGGCGCCTGGCCAGGAAGCCTGGGTTTCGCTTCCACCTGCACCCAGGCTGGCAGCGACCTCTGCCCAGGAGCAGGGCAGGGGCGAGTCCCTGAGGGCCTGGCACCTCCAACACCCTCAGGGCAGAGCCAAGCAGCCCAGCCTGGGGAGCAGCACGGGGCCAAGGGGGGCGGTGGCCGCTGGCCTCCCTGTGGCTGAGTCAGTTCCGACAGGGGACACTGGGGGGATGATGTGTGCAGCCCGGTGGTTGAGGGTGGGCAGGGCGGACCTGGCGGCCACAGGGGGCAGCGTTTGACCCACCACAGCTTCCACCACAGGGTGAGGGCGAGGGCACAGGAAGGATGGCTGCTGGGTGCCTCTCCCAGACCACAGCAGTTCTGCAGCGCCTCGCCCCGAGCCCAGCTCCCTCCTGGTCCCCGCAGCCCTGAGAAAAGGCCTCTCCCGGCCCCGAGGACTCTCAGTGCCTGGGGAGAAGGGACCAACTGAGACCGGCTCTGAGGCGCCTGCGGTCTAGGCCTCCGGGTGCCCCAGCCCCAGGCTGCCTGCCCCCCAGCAGAGGAAACAAAGCAGCAGATTGAGAGTGGAGGAGGGGCCGGGCCGCACAACCTGGCACTGCCAGGACAGCTCAGGTTCTGGGTTAGACCAGGCTCTGCAGGCCCTGATCCCATCCTACAAGGGGCATGAGCACGTCGGTGCCGACCCCAGCCCCTGCCCTGCCCGCAGGCTGCTGGGCCCACGTGGGCAGCGCCAGGAGCCTGACCCAACCGGGCCAGCAAGGTCCTCGGCATCTGGCTCAGGATGCTGGTGGCGTTCCTTGCTGGGTGCCCGGAGGGGAGGGTGGGAGAGGGAGCAGGCCCATTCCAGACTCACTTTTCTCATCTGTAAAATGGTCACCATGTTCTACTCCAGGGACCTGAGTTGGTTGAGCCGGTATTACCAGCCCAGCCCCTCCCTGGCTGCTCCCCTGCCTCCTCTCAAAGGGGACAGCCTGGTAGTACCAGAGGAGCAGGTGCCCTCCAGGTGGGCAGGGTCCGATCTGAGCACCGGGCTCCCTTCTTAGGCTGCGCACTGGGGGCAGCCAGCTCATCGGGGAGGAGCAGATGCCAGGCTCTGTGCCGTGCGCAGGCGGCCGGGCCAAGCTGTGCTTGGAGCGAAGGCAGGACGGGATGTGGATGGCGGGGGAGGCAGGCTGCACACCGAGGCCACATCCGGAGAACGGGGAGCGGGACCCGGCACAGGTGGGGAGACTGAGGCTGCCCACACGCTGGCCGGGGCCCACCAGCACTGGGCAAGGGCCAAGATCCAGCCCAGGATGGGAGGACCCTGCCCCGAGGTCTGCGGGGACTCCCTGTGTGTGGGGGGCACTGGCGGGGCACAGGGAGGGGCTGGACTCAGCCCACAGGAGCAGAGGGCAGGCCCCGGGGCCACGCAGAGACACCTGGCCGTCTGGCCCTCCCCTCGGACCCCGTGCCCTTGGTGAGCCTTGCACTGGGCTTCGATGTGAGGCTCTCAGCGGCGCCAACTGGAGAATGGGAACCAGGGCGGGTTCCCTGAGGCCCTCCCTCCACGACCCTGGCCTCCCCTGTGGGCTCAGCCCAGGCCCAGTCAGGGGAGCTGTTGGCCCTCAGCCTACCCTGCAGCCCTCCTTCCACCTGGGCCCCGGGTACCACAGTGGCGACACGGGGTAGGCGGCAGCCAGGCTCCAGTGCTCCGCCCTGGCCACCCAATTCTCACCTGGTCCCCGGGCAAGCGCCTTCTGGGCGCCAGTGTGGTGTACTCCACCCTCTAGCCTAGTTGCCGAGGCCTATGCACACAGTAGGGCTTTATAAATGCCTCTTGCAAGACAGTGGGGCCGATTCTGTAACCTGGTCCCCCAGGTTAGAGGTCCGTACCCGACTCTCGACGGCGGGCAGGCGTGAGGGCAGGAGCTGGGGCAGACGGGCAGGCAGGTTCCTTCATTCCTTCACCCACGCTCAGGGCCTGGCGCTCGGTGCCCGGCCTGCTCAGGGCACCGGCTGGGAGTGCCAATCAGGCTTGGGGCTCTCATACCTCGGGAGGCGCTGAGAGGACAGCTGCGTCCCTTCCAGGGACAGGCCCTCCTGACCCTCCCTGCCTGGCGGGGGAGGCAGCTGCAGTGACCAGGGAGCTCCCCTCACCACGTGGCCTCTGGGCTGGGCAGTGGGGACAGCTGTGCCCACAGACCCGGCGGCCTCAGGACTCAGGGTGCCCGGCGTCTGGAGGCGGCCTGGGCAGGACCCTCCTTACAGGTGAGGCTGGCGGGAGCGGGAGTCCCCCTAACAGGAAGCCGCAGGGTTGGGTGCTGTTCCCACCTTGGGGGACGGGGAGCTCACCCCTCCCATGCACCCCCTCCTTCTAAAGGGATGAAGCCAGCCTGCTCAGCCTGCACCTCGGGCTCCCCAGGCTCCACTCCCTGGGGGCAGCCCTGCACACTGGCTCCTCCGCCCCCCTGGCCTGTCTCCCCCAGACACACTCCTGACCACCGTCCTGACCATCATCCTGACACGGAGGTAAGCGTGCCCTCCACGACGCACTGTGTCCATGGGCCTTGACCCGTGCAACGATTAGATGCCTGCTGTGTGCCACACTGCAGTGGGGGGAGGGGCCGGGCAGCGGAGTCAGGCCTCACCCCTCAGCCTCCCCGATTCTCCTCTGGGCACCCTCAAAAGTCAGGGACTGATCCCACCTCCAGGTCCAGACTCAGGCCGCTGGCCAGGAGAAGGACTCCCCCAGGCTGGCTGCATGGTGCCCTGCACCCACAGGCAGCACCCACCCCTCAGGCAGCACCCACAGGCGCGCCTGTCACCTGCCCCCCTCCCGCAGCCTTTCCGAGCGGGGAACTTCCACCCTGGAACAGGGTGCTCTCTGCTGCAAGGTGGGAGCTCCCATCCCGGAATGCAATGAGGGGTGAGGGGTGTGCAATGAGGTCGATAGCCCATCAGCACCTCCACAAACGCCCCCCTGCTGGGAGGGGAGGGGCTGGGGGCAGACAGGCTGCCTGGGTGGTCGCTGCTGCAGGAAGGCAGGCACCTGCCCACCTCGGTGCACTGCCCAGCACCCCTCCTGCCTGCAGCCCCCATAAGGTGTCTGGACGTCAGCCCCCAGCAGGGGGAGGGCAGGGCCTGGTCAGTGGTCGGTTGAAGACACCTGCTGTACCGACTGCTGACCTGTGAGGGGTGGGGACAGGGAGACGCCTGGGATCCAGGCCCCGAATCCTCACCCCCAGGTCGGAAGCCCCCGCTCCCTAAAGGCCCCCCAGGGACCCCGGAGGGCACGGGATCTGAGTCCCAGCCTCCTCCCCTGAGCCACTGTCCCCACCTGCCGAGTGCAGTGGGGAAACTGAGGCAAGCGTCCTGGCCAGTGCCCATGGCCAGAGGAAGCAGGGGGCGGGCAGGCTGGAAGGAACTCAGGCTCCATGTGGGGGTGCCTGGCCCCGGGGGTGGGGGTGTCCTCGTCTCTGCCACTCTGGCCCCTGGCGGGTTGGTTTGGGGCAATAGGCTGGGGTCACAACTGCGGGGTGACCCAGCCTGACTCCCGAGGTCCGGTCTCTCCTGGGGGGTCTCCGAAAGGGAAGGTTTGGGGGGGGCACAGGGCAGCCTGCCAGCCGCCCACCTGCCCACCTTGCCCACCCGGCCCCTACGTGCGCGCCCACCTGCGCGGAGGCGCACAGACCGGCACAGGCCAGTGGACCCCAGGCTGCGCGCTTGGGGGGGGCAGGGGGCGGCGAACCCCAAGTGCAGCTCCTCCTCCCCCCGCGGCTGAGTCAAGGTCTGGGCGCCGCGGCCGCGAGGCGGGAAGTTGTGCGGCGCCGGGCGGAGTCCCAGCCCAGCCGGACCCACGGGCGGGCGGCGCGCTCCGGGGGCGCAGGGGGCGCGCGTGGCGGTCCTGCCCGGCCCGCAGCCCAGCCCCCCTCCCCCCTCCCGGGACTCAGTTTACCGCCCCCGCTACTGGGGGCCCCGGGCGCGCGAACCTACCGGGCGGGGGCGGCGGCTGCCGGGGGTGCGGGGCGACCGAGCTCAGTCCGACGGGGCGGGGGGTGCGGACGGGGCCCCCCGCGGGCTCCGCGCGGTTCGGCTCGGCCGGTTCGGCGCGGGCTCGGGTTCCGGCGGCTCGGACTGGGCTCGGGAGGAAGGGGAGGCGCCGCCCCGCCCCGCCCCGCCCCGCCCGCCGCCACGTGGGGAACCGGGGCGGGGCCGGGAGGGGCCGCGCGGGCCTGGGGTGCGCGTGGGGGTCCCCGAGCTGGTGGACATGCCGCCGGCTTCCCGCGGGGTCCGCCCTGCCCAGCTGCCGGCGGGTCCGGGGGTGGGGGTGGGGATGGGACAAGCGGACGCACCGGACGGTCCCGCCGTGGGGACCCGGGCGTCTCTGCCGCCCCTTCCCGGCCCCGCTGCGCCCGCCCCGCTCCCTCCAGGCGCTCACCTCCCTGTCCCCACGCGGGGCCCGCTGACCGCCGCCTCCCACGGTTTCCTCCTGGAGGATGGCTCTTCGTGGGCTCCTGGGACGGAGAGCGCCCAGGCCGCCCCGCAGCCTCCTCCGCGCAGCCCTCCCTGACTGCGGGGCGGCTCTGGTCTCTGGGCAGGACGGGCGGGGAGGCAGGCAGAGGGCCTGGGGGAGCTTCCCGCCCTCCATACCCCCCCAGCCCTGAGCCCTGAGCCTTGTCCCTGCCACCTCCTCCTCCTGTCCTGCCAAACCTGGTGGGCGCACCCGTCCGTGCCCCCCCTTGCCCAGCCTGGGGCTCCCCTCAGGGGGTGGGACGCCTGCTGGGGGGCTGTAGAGAGCTGCCCAGCCCTGCGCCCTGCTGGCACCGCACCCTCAGGCACTGGCTCCCAGAGCCACACACCAGGCCCCCCCCCCAGCTCACCAGGGGCCCTGCCCGGGGCCAGTCTGCCCAGGAGGGTCAGGTCTGCCCCGAGGGCTGTGCTCACATCTCAGCAAATGACCTCGGGCTCCGACGGGACAGGAACCACCGGGCCTCAGTTTCCCCATCTGTGAAACAAGACCAGTGTCTCTGGGGGCTGTAACCAGCGTGAGACAAACAAACAGGGGTGAAGTGTCCCCAGGCTGTTCTGTCCAGACTGGTCTCCCCTCAGACTTGCCACGTGTGGGCGTGGGGGGCAGGTGGGGGGCAGATGGGGGGCAGGTGGGGGGCAGGGCCTGAGCGGGGATGGGGCGGAGGGAAGGCGGCTGGACGCTTCAGACCCGGGTCCCAGCGGCCTCCCAGCCCGGCTCCAGCTCCTGCCCTGGCC
>PVJC01042186.1:0-15012 GCA_004026665.1 Murina feae
GGGCACAGTTGTGAGCGGTGTGTGCCCCTCTGTGTCGGGAGGACTTGGCCCGTGTGCGATGGGAGGGCCTGGTTTCCAGGCTGGACTCAAGGGCTTGACCAGAGGGACTCGGGGAGGCGTCGGGGCTCGAAGGCAGGTGATGGGAGCAGGGGCGGGAGTGGGGGGAGCGGCCCAGGAGCCAAGGCACCACGTGTCTCAGTGGGAAAAGGCAGGGCCCAGGCTCCCCGGAGCCTTCAGAAGCCAGTCCTGCCCGCACCTTGATTTCCGATTTCTGACTCCCCCTCGTGAGAGGAAGCCTGTGTGCCGCACCCCTGGGCTGTGCGTGAAGACCTGTCACATGGGAAACAGGAATGAGCACCCACACGCTTTTCTCCTGTGTGTGACCTCCACGTGAGGGAGGCGTGACCTTCGGGAAGCCAGCTTTTCACCCCCGGGGGGAGAGCCCCCCAAGGCTTGACTGCCCCCCTGGGTGTGGGGCGGGGGGAGGAAGCTCGGGGTCCAGAGCTGGCAGAGCCATGGTCGTGCGCGTCCCTGTGCCCGCACTCACTGCCGCGACCGAGTGTCCCCCAAGCTCTGCCATCTGCTCGCAGAGCTTGTCACCGTGCAGCCCCCGAGCTGCCGCAGCGGCTTCCAGGGCCTCTGAACGCCTGGGCGCCTGCCAGGTTCCGTGAGAGCATCCTCCCCCTGGGCGTCCTTTTCCTCCTCCTCCTGGCCCTGCAGCCGGGGGCGGGGAGAGTCGGGCTTCTCCTCCGCTTCTCCTCTAGATGGACGCACGGACGGACGGACGGCTGGACGACTCAGCACTAATGCTTATTCCGGGCGGTCGGACGCGTTTGCTCAACAGCCGTCACCTGCTATTCACAGGGCTTCCTGGGAGGGCAGCTTGGCAGCCCGCGGCACTGGAGTAAATGGCTGTTGAGACTGACCTGTTGCTATTCTTGTGCCATAATCGCCTGTGGGTAGTTCTCGAAACCTCTCTAGTCTCTCTATCTCGTAAACGCCAACGCCTGGAGTAGGGACTTGAGCCACGCCTGCTCTTGTATTTCTCTCGGAAGCTTTTTATTCTCATTCATTCCCTCCCCTCCCCCATTAAGGGAGCGATGAGCTGGGATGGGTGATGGGCGGCCAGTAGGTCAGCTGAGGGCTGATCCTCGTCCCTCCTCACATCGTCTCCATCAGGAGGACTTGCCTTTGCTCCTTATTCGCACACCCGAGAGCAAGCAGTGCCGCAGACAGCTGCACTGTAAACGTTTTCTTCTCTTTTGGAAATGGCTCCATAAAGAAGTGATTGTGAGTCA
Source organism: Murina feae (assembly GCA_004026665.1). Lineage (NCBI taxonomy): Eukaryota > Metazoa > Chordata > Mammalia > Chiroptera > Vespertilionidae > Murina > Murina feae. Next base: position 1,299 of record PVJC01042186.1, read on the forward strand.
CAGATAATATGTTTTTTAAAAGTGCATTTCTGTAGGACAAACCATTAAAATGCTTGCAAAATTGGAAGAGGATAAAACGCATGAATACGTGAGTCAGAATGTCCCCATTTCTAATACAAGTGACAAAAGCCAGATAAACACGCGTCGTGTTGTTAGACGGCAGAGTTTAGTGACTTAAACTGGGGGCGCGAGGTGATGGAAGTGAATGGACTTGTGTTTTTGTAAATTGTAAGGGAATTTTTCTGGAAATCAAGGTAGTTGGAAGAGATGCTGCAGTTAAAACGTGCATATGTCAGTGAAATTGGGGGAAACATAGTGTTGGGCTTATAGTTTGCTTCATGATCATCGGAATAGTGACTCCTCTCAGCGAATCACACGCTGGCGAAGTCCATGTTGCTGTAGCAACCATGTGTGGCTCTTCAAGAACACCAAATGGGATAATGACTGGTTTTTAATCTAGTTCCACAGTGAACAGGAAAGATGATTTATGTAAAGATTTTGATTTTCAGAGGCATTATTTTATGATTTAAGTTCAGTGGAGAAAACCCGATTGTCTAGTGGGAGAAATCAGTTTTCTCTGTTTTTCTGACAGCACCCCCATTTTCTATGAATCTGCCTTGTATTTTTTAGGGGGTTTTGGTTCTCAGCGAAGTAGCTCTGTTCGCGTACTTTGTGGCGCTTCGTCACGTCTGTTGTGGTTTATGAGGTAATCGGTGCTGAAGCAGCGTCAGAAAAGACTTCAGAGCATTTCAGTCCGATGTTTCCTCCGCTTCTCACAGCCCCTTCTCGGTGCCATGTGGTTGTTTAATCCGTGAGACGCCTTCGCCTGGAGCCGGCGTGGCTGGGTCGGAGCCATAAACGGACTCGCCGTTACCATGTCCCCTGTGTGCTTACACGCTCTGTCCCGTGCACGCCAGATCATGCTAAGAGCTCCCCGACGATGGTGCTGATGGGCACACTCTGGGATCAGTGGACCCGTGGGAGCCCTGACCCACACCCTGCCTGCCAGGCTTCTGGCTAAGCCAGGTCTCCATCCCTCCGCAGGACACTGCTCGGTGCCCGCAGGTGCCAAGCCCCGAGGCTGGTGCCCTCTACCTGCAGAGCCACACCGCGCTTCTGTCATTCACAACCAAACAGCCCCCGGTCCCCAGCGAGATCCTGAACTTCCACGCTAAAGAGAAAGGCACTTAGGCTTCTCTAAACAGAAAACACAGAAATGCAGTCAGTCCAGCACTGAGCTTCGCTTTTTTGTCTACAACATGGAGAGTTAGAAAGGAGGGAAAGGCACCCAGCGATGCTGAAAGGAGAGGCCAGGAATGGGAGGCCGCCCCGCACGTGAGCGCCCTGCACCCTGATAAATAGCAGCGTGTCTGGACACGCGAGTATTTAGAACGTATCATTGCGTTGCTGGCTAAGGAAATACTCGGGGGATTCTTGCATCTGTGTTCATCAGAAATACTGGCCTGTACTTTCCTTTGGGGTGTGACGTCCTTGCCTGGCTTTGGTAGCGAGTAATCTGGCCTCGTGAAGGGAGTGGGGAGGCGCCCCTCCTCTAATTTTCTTGGACTAGTGAGGATCGTAAGCACTCAATCTTCTTTGAATGTTTGACAGAATTCTTCAGTGCAGCCATCTGACCCTGGACTTCTGTTTTTGGGGGAGGTTGTCATTCCTGTTTCAGTTTTCTTCCTCGTGGTTGGTCTGCTCGGGTTTTCCAGCTGCTCATGACTCAGCCATTTCTTCCCGGTCGGCCGGAGTGCCGGCAGCAGCCTTTCTCAGCGTTCCTGTGTGATCCCGTGTTCCTGCGTGATCCCGTGTTCCTGCGTGATCCCGTGTTCCTGTGGCTGCATTGCAGCTTCCTTCATTCCTCATTTCATTTGAGTCTCCTCTCTCTCTTTTTTCCGTAGCAAGTCTAGCTAAAGGCTTGTCAATCTTATTGTTTTCAAAGAACCAGCTCTTTGCTTCACTTCTTTTCTGTTGCCTTTAGTCTCTATTTCACTCATGTCTCCCCTCAGTTCTGGGGTTTCCTTCCTTCTGGTACATTTGGACTTTGTTCTTTTTATTCCTAGTTCGGAAGATGTGCAATTTTAGGTTCTTTGAGATGATTCCTGTTTCTTAAAAATTCATCTTTCTTGTTGGAAGCATTACAGTTGTCCCCTCTTTCCCTCCCATTGAACCCCTGCTCCCGTGCCCTCCCCAGCCGTCACCACCCTTTCTGTCTGTGTTTCCTGAGGGAGGGCTGATTGCTGTAAACTTCCCTCTGAAAACTGCTTCTGCGGCATCCCGATGATTTTTATTGGTTTCAGAGAGGAAGGGAGAGGGAGATAGAAACATCCATGATGAGAGAGGATCATCATGGACCGGCTGCCTCCTGCACGCCCCGTACTAGAGATGGAGCCCTCAACCCGGGCCTGTGCCCTGACCGGGAATCGAACCGTGACCTCCTGGTTCATAGGTCGGTGCTCAACCACTGAGCCACACCGGCTGGGCATCCATTGACTCTCTACGTATATTTTTATTTCCTCTTTTATTTTTCATTGACCCAGTAGTTATTCAGTAGCATGTTGATTAATCTCCACATATTTCTGATTTTTTCCAAGTTTCTGGGGAGGGGGTTGTTGGAACCTCCAATCTGTGGCCAGTTGGTCAAAAACACAAGTAACCTGGACTCGCATCTGGCACCTGGGGTGTGTGCGTGCATGTGTGTGTATATGTGTGCATGTATGTGTAGAAGAATTGGTACATTTGGAGTGGGAGTTGGGTGGAATGGACGTCTCATTTACCTGATTGTATTATGGGAATAAAAAGTGTAACCGCCTGGGGGCCACGTCCCCTTTGTCAGATTGTGACACAGAAGATGTGTAAACCCGTCCTTCACGCCGTGTTAATTGGCCGTGCAAATGGGAGGCAGCGAGAGGCCCATGCTCCCCGTGTGCTGTGGGGGCTGGGGTGCTGGTGGCAGCCCCTGTGGGGCGTAGACTGGGGTGCATGGCAAGAGCCTGTGACAGCCGCCCAGCGACAGTGACGGAGATTGTGGACTGGAGAACGGGAGCGTGAGGGGCGGCAGTGCTCGGAGGGTCCCCCCATGCAATGGTTCCTGAGGATCCTGCTGCCTGGCGTGCAAGGACGAGGAGAAGATGGCCTGGCCGTGTGGCTCAGTGCATAGAGCGCCAGCCAGTGCGTTGGATTCTGGTCAAGGGCACGTACCTCGGTTGCAGGCTCAGTCCTCGGCCCTGGTCCGGGCATGAGCAGGAGGCAGCCCATCGGAGTGTTTCTCACATCGGTGTTTTCCTCTCTCCCCCACCTTCCTTTCACTCTCTCTAAAAATCAATGGAAAAATATCCTCGGTTGAGGATTACCAAAAAACAACAAAAACCCCAAAACGGGGACAAAAAGGAGGTAGAGGGGAGGCCAGCCTCTCCTCGAGTCTGATTCTGAGCCCACGGTCAGGGTGATGGCACGCTGTGCCCAGCTCGGGGTGCCCCCGCGAAGGGCCGCTTGGTTTGTGGACAGCTCCCCGGTGAGGGGACCGCGCCCCGTGTGGGGAGCTGCCGCGCCCACCCCAGCGGATGGAAGTCTCGTGGGAGAAGGTGAAAGCTGGTCAGCTCCTGGGGCTGAGCCACCTGCTGGCTTTGAGCCGCGAAGGGAGAACTGAGCCGTGGTGAGGCCCGACGTTCAGGTTTTCATCGACTCGATGCCAGTGGTCAGACAAGAAGGCAACAAGCCCTGGCCTGTTGCTCAGTGGGTAGAGCACTGGCTTGCGCACCAAAGGATGGCGGGTTCCACGCTTGGTCAGAGGCCTCAGCCTCAGGCGCAATCCCTGGTTCTGGCCCGGGTGCAAGTGCGAGGCAGCCGGTCACTGTGTGTCTTTCATTCACATCAAAGCTTCTCTCTCCCTCCTTCCCCGCACCCCTCCATGCCACTCTCTAAAAACCATTGGAAAAATACTCTCGCGTGAGGATTAACAAACAAAAAAGGAAGAAAAAGGAGAATGGGATGGAAAACGGAAGCCGCCCCAGCCACCGGGATGCCTGTCCAGGGCGTGGCCTGTGGGCTGGGAGGTGCGTCGGGGAGGACGTGGCCGTGCCGCTGCCCCGCAGAACTCCCTCCCAGGCAGGTGCCCCCACGTGCTCCCCGCAGGGTCCCTGGGCCCAGGAGTTGAGTGGACGTGGAGGCACCGTGACAGCGCCCAGGTGGGCTGACTCTGGACGTGGCTCTCCCGCATTCTCTGAAGCACAGGGTGCCAACAAGAACTCCATCTGCCGGCAAGAGACATGAGATGCGGGTGGTCGTGGGCAGACTCCGTGTGGGAAGGGCCCTGAGCCTGGACCTGGGTCAGGTCGTACGGATGCTGTGGCCCGTGGGCTCCACGTGGGTCTGATAGGAATGGACCCAACCCCGGACCTGGCTTTGCACATGCTCAGAGCATCAGGAAAGGACCTGAACAGGAGGCACTGCACCGATTCCGACGCCGAGCGTCATGTCTTCAGACCAAGGACCAGACCTCACAGTCCCCAGTCCTCAGCTGTGGGCAGAGCGGCCTCCTGGGCAGCAGTTCAGTGGAGAGTGGGTGGGTAACCTGAACATTGGCTGGCAAAATGGGGGGAAGCTGAAGGCAGGAAGGACTGGCTTACACGTCTTCACGGAGGTGGGGCTGGAGGGGGTGTCTGTGTTCTGGTGGCTCTGGGAAGAGGGGTGGGGGCGGCGTCCTCCCTCCCCGGCATCACCTTGCGGGGCCAGGGCGGCAAGTCCAAGGGCTAAGAAAAGGGACGATTCCTCCGCAAGAAGCTGTACCCTTTCAACCTTAGGCCCCAGTTCCCGAGGGCGGGGGAGGGTGGGAGGTGCTGCTGGCTGACAGCGACCCTGCTGTGTCGCCCGTGGGTGGGACCGTCCCTTCTGTCCCTGTGCGGCCTGTTCCGGGAGGGGGCGGCGGGGGAGGCCCTGGCTGACGGGCATGGCTGCCAGCGATCTGGGCCGGCACAGCAGCCGGCCCTAATGTCCCTTCCCAAGGGGGGCGTGTTGGGTGTGAGTGGAGAAAAGGGACATGGTGACGGGTAAGGGGTGTGGGAGGAGAGGAACCCAGCACCACGCTAGGGTTCGAAGGAGAGTCCCTCCTGCTGGAAAACCGTCCCGGTGCCTCGCCCTGTGTGACATGACATGATGGGCCAGGGCCTTCCCATCGCATGGCACATGGCTAATGGCTAAAACTCTTCACACCAGACATGGTACCTTTTGCTGATCTGACGGAAAGTAGGTATAATCTTGATTCATTCATACCAGACAGCTAATGTGTCGGCTGCTGTCATTTTTCTAAGTTTGGCATCTAAGGGGACGGAGGTCAGTGCCCCCACTGACCATCGGGTGTCGCATGTTTTAGAAATTCTCGCGGCACACGGCGTGTCTCCTTGCCCCGTGGAAAATCGCTGGACTAGACCATGACCGAGGGCAGTGGTTCTCAACCTTCTGGCCCTTTAATGCAGCTCCTCATGTTGTGGTGACCCCCAACCATAAATCATTTCCGTTGCTGCTTCATAACTGTCATGTTGCTACTGTGATGAATCGTAATGTAAATATTTGATGTGCAGGATGGTCTTAGGTGACCCCTGGGAAAGGGTCGTTCGAACGCCAAAGGGGTCTCGACCCACAGGTTGAGGACCGCTGACTTGGGTGATAGTGACGGAGCACATGTGGCCATGTGGGGAGCGTGGCATGCTGGGAGAGGGCCCACACCTTACTCTGCATGCCTTCTGCCTGGCTGTCCTGAGTTACAGCCTCTTACAATAAACCAGGCATCGAGTGTGTCATGTGGGTCTGTGTTCCCTCAGCCATTGCAGCAAAACGGTGGTGCCCAAGGGGGGGGGGGTGATGGGACGCAGGTGAAAGCCTGGCCTTGGAATTGGCGTTCTGAGCGGAAGTGGGTGTGGGGCTCCCCATCTGTGGCCAGTTGGTAGAAGCACAGGCAGCCTGGGCTTATGTCTGGGGTGTGTGTGTGTGTGTGTGTGTATGCATGAATGCATGTGCGCGCGGTGGCGGGGGAGGGTGGCTGGTCTTGTAGGACCGAATCCTTAACCCGGGGAATCTGATGCTGTCCCCCATGAGATAGTGTCAGAACCTCTGCTGGTGTCTGAAAATTGTTGGTGCAGGCAAACCACCGCCCCCCTCCGTGTCACCTTACTCGAAGGTATATATACTTGCATCTGTTTCAAGTAGGAGAGCACCTTTAAGCATGTTTTTTATTTAAATACACTTTTATTTCAGAGAGGAAGAGAGAGAGATAGAAACATCAGTGACAGAGCTTCATTGATCATTGCCTCCTGCCAGGGATTGAGCTCACGACCTGGATACGTGCCCACAAACTGTGGCCTCCCGGTTCATAGGTCAGGCTCAACCACTAGCCAGTGGGCCGGGCGAAGCATTTCTTGCAGTGCAGGCCTTGCGCAGTACAGTCCCTCAGGTTTGCCTGTCTGTGGAAGCCTTTATTTCTTCTTCACACACAAAGGGTAACTCTTGTGGGTCTACTCTTCTTGGCCGATGGTTTCTTCCTTTCAGTATTTTGCATGTAACATCCCACTCTCCTGGCCCTCAGGGTGTCCGCTGAGATCTCTAGGTAATCTGAGGGGGTTTCTTCTGTAGGCGACTCTCTTTATCTCCCTGGCCACCTGGGAGTTTGTTTTTCTCATTAACTTTGGACAGTTCTGATGTGACATTTCTTGGAGGATGTATTTTGGTGTTGAAATACTTAGGGGCTGTGTTAGCGTCTGTGCCTGGATGTCCGGCCTTTCTCAAGTTTGGGAAGTTCTCTGCAATGATGCCTTTGAACAGCCTCTCTGTTCCCTATGCTTCTTTTTTCCTTGTGGGACATGTTTATGTTGCTCTTTCTAAAGGAGTCCGTTACTGGCAGAGTTGTTGGGTTGTTTCATTTTGAAACCTTATTTCTCTTTCCCCACCTGAGTTGTCTCTGGAATTCTGTCTTTGAGCTCGCTTATCTTCTCTTCCATCTAGTCTGCTCTCTCCTGACGCTTTCTGCATCCCGCATCTCACGCACGTTCCTCCTCCAGCATGTTTGGTTCTGTTGGTCTCTACCCTGGGGTGCCCCTCACCCTGCTCACACCTGCACCTCCTCCTCTGAGCCGGGCTTCTTGTTCTGCCTTCGGTGCGGGGGTGTTCAGAATGGGAAGGCGGGAGAAGGAAGAAAGGGGAGTCAACCCAGTTCTCCCCTCCCCATCAAGGGCACATACTTCTCAGCGAAACCTGATGGGTATTAGAAAACAGGACAACTGTAGGCCAACCCTTTGCAAGCACAGAGGCAGCCGTCCTAAGGGAGCGATTAGCACTCGAGTCAAAGTGCCCTTTGAATGGGAAGTGTACGGAGATCAGGACCAACGTGGACATTCAGGAATTTCATGGGAACGTGATGTTCGAAGGCCCGGTGGGAACCAGCTTTGGAAGAGGGTGGAGGCGGCCTCTCCCGTGGGCCCCGCGCTCCGTGGGAAAGTGAGTAAAGGCAGGTCTGCGTGGGGAGCGGAAGGCTGCAGCCAGCAGTGGAGGTCTGGAGTGGGAAGAACTGAATTGGTACGAAGAGTAACGAGTGGGAACTGTGTCCTCCTGGGGGGAGCCGCTTGGTCCTGGCGCCGTGGTGATGGGTGTGGCACATCTTTCATCCAGAAGCTCCCAGGGATACTCCTCCCTCCCCTCCAGGATTCACTCCCATGGGGTAGCAGCTCCGCAAGGGCCAGAGGAGGGATCTTAGCCTAAACTCTCCCTGCTGATGGGCAGGAAGGCAGGTCAAGTATTCCCAGCAGGTGCCCGTGAGCCCAGGGTTCTGAGTGCACCTGCCTCGTGCTGGCTCGTTTCTGATGGCGTCTAGGCTGTCATTCACGGACTTCTCACAGGCTTGCGTTTCAGCGCCCTGCGCCTCTCACTTGCAGAACGAGAGGGTGAGTGGGAACGTGCAGGTCTAGACTAACAGTAGCTTTGCCCTCTGCCTTCGAGGTGCACACAGATGCTCCCTTCTCAGCGCCCGCTGGTGCATTATTAGCTGCTTATCCTGGCGACGGAATCCTGATAACGGGAGTTAAGGCCTGGGAGAGAGGGGCGAGGTGAGGAGGCGGCTGGAGGCGATGTGCGGGGAGGATAGAGATGCCTCTGGTCATCAGTGTATCGGGTGCCGAGTCAGTGGCCTGAACATTTTTAATTTCCTGCCCATCGGGCTGACGCAGCCCTATCCTTGCGGGATCACAGCGTAGGACGGGCTCGGGGACATCTCTCTCGGCCCAGAGATGAAGACATGAAGAGGGCGTGTGGTTTGAAGAGCAGCGTTGAGCGCAGTCCTGGGAGGTGAAGTGGGGGGAGGAGGAGAGGACACGGGCCCAGGGGTGAGTTGCCTGTCTGGGAGGAAGGAGGCAGCAAAGACTCAGAGGATAAGGGAGTGCCTGGGGGATGTGTGGTGTCATGGAAGTTAAATGTTGGAAGAAGAAGGTGGCAAAAAATAGCGTATCAAGCAGATGGTTTAAAGAGGGCGACGATAACGGAAAGGAACTTCCTGTGGAAGGTGGCGGGAAGGAAGCTGGAGTGCAGGCGGGAAGGCATGAGGACGTGGGTGCTGCTGGGACCTGGAAAAGAGGGTGACAGAGACCAAGGGGAGACCAAGGGCAAAACCTCAGGGGAAGATTTTTTTAAAAAGTGATTTCTTTCCGTTTCTTTTAAAATATATTTTTATTGATTTCAGAGAGGGAGGGAGGGAGGGAAAGAGAAACATCAACGATGAGAGAATCATGGATGGACCGGCTGCCTCCTGCGCGCCCCACACTGGAGATGGAGCCTGCAGCCCGGGCCTGTGCCCTGACCCCTTGGTTCATAGGTGGACACGCAACCACTGAGCATCAGGGGCCGGGCCAGCTCGTTGTTAGTGTGTCGTCAGTTTGAACTTGATGCCACTCTGGGTTTTGAAGAGCTCAACCCAGCGTGCCGGCTCCCGGCAGGCACGCACCTGTGCTGCTGGCGGCTCCTCCGCCCACTCGCGGCTCATCACAGCTTCCATCGCACACGGGGTGGCTCATAGGGCGAGTGAAGAGCCTGTTCAAGGGAAACAGAGGCAGAGGCCTTCGCCTGAGGATGTCATGAAATTCCTGCACGGGTGGGGTCCGCCAGGTCGGGAACTGTCGCCAGTGACGAATTTCCTAGAAATCGCCGCTGGTGTTCTGCCATCAGGGTGCGTGCCCCCAGGTCTTCAGGGAGTAAATAATGAGCAGAGCGAGTTACTGGTATGAGATCAGCGTTGATTTGTGAGTCCTCATACAATCCAGAGTAAGGCTCCCGGGGGAGCAGCTGACCCCCCTGAAAGGCTGAAGCCAACTTATCCTTATGGTCGCACCATGTCTGTGTTTCACTTCTTCAAAAGGGAACTTACCGGGTGACACTGGTGAATAACATGCAAGTCTCAGGCGTAAGTTTCCTGCGCGAGCGGCCGTCTTTTCGGGTCCCACAGGGACATGATTCTCTCCTTTCCGTCCTGAGGTTAAGATGAAAACGGCCCGTATTTGCTTTTTAGCGGTCACTGAGGCAGGGAATCCGGGCACGTGAATGCCCAGGAGCACTCGTGCCCGTGGCTGCTGCTCCGAGGGGCCGTGCACACCACGCGGCTGGGAAAGCACCGCACTTCCTCAGCCCTTAGCGATCTCCACGCTCTCCTGCGTGGACTTGGAAGTGGAAATGAGCCAATTATGAGAATTATGTGTTACAGCTTCAGGCCAGACTTCCTCACGCAGTTTAAAATAGTGTCAGCGGTACACATGGCGTTTTAAAGGCTAAAACTTTCCTTTTTGTTCTGTAGACAGGCCCTGTTTCCCTTTATCAATTAAAAACAAACAAACAAACAAAAAACACACCTCAACAGACTGTTCCCAGAATCTTGCTGACCTCTGAGGCTCAGCACCTCTCCAAGCATATCAGCAGTTATCAGATGTTTTTGGAGAAATGGAATTGTTAAAAAAATCACACAAAAACCCATCAGCATGATGAGATCTTGCATTGGGGGTTAAAAACTTGCCGTCCATCCCTGGGTTTTATTTATGAACTAGGGGCCCGGTGCATGAAATTCCTGTACGGGTGGGATCTCTAGGCCTGGCCGGCAATTGGCCTGTCGGGGCCATCTTGCCCAGTCCTGATCAGGGCCTGCCAGCTGCTGGCCGGGGCCTGCTGGACAGGGGGAGGGGACCATGGGAGGTTGGCTGTGGGAACGCACTGACCACCAGGGGGCAGCTCCTGGCATTGAGCGTCTGCCCCCTTGTGGTCAGTGTGTGTCTTTCAATTGGTCGTTCCAGGAGTTCAGTCTTACCAGTTGCCTAGGCTTTTCTATATATAGGTGGTGAGAGCATAGTTCTGCCATATAAGTGCTCAGAGCTGCAGTTCCCCACATCTAAAGGGAGGGGTTTGGACAAAATAGTACCCGGAATTCTTACTGGGGCTACATCCATGTCATTTTTTTAGTTCCTAGTTATTCATTGGAAGAAAGTTAGGCTGTTCTCAGTTGGAAATTGAGCATTTCCTGCTGCGATGTTGTGAGATGTCTCTGCCCCGACACACACAGGAACCCACGCAGGAATCCACTTCCCTCTTCACCTTCAAACCCGTGATAATACGTCCCCGCTGCTTGCCCAGTGGTTTTCCCTCCGCCCTCAGGGCCAGCAGACTCAGCAGCTGCTTTGAAGTCGGATGAACGTCCATTTTCTCTGTGTGATGGGTCCCCCCGCAGGCTGGCTGCCGCCCCGAGTGTCTGCATTTGGTGGCAGGCTCTCTCTGCTTCAGATCTTTCCCGACGGGGCGCATGCCTCCTGCGGGGCCACTGGGTCAGATGGGCTCCTGCTTCAGGCTCCCCTCTGGCTGTGTCACCCACCTGGCCTGTGACCTCAGAGCCCATCTGTGACTCGGACGCTCTGTCGGTTGCCTCTGTGTCAGCGCTGCCCCCTTCCCCAGCAGCTCTGGGCGCTGGGCCGCATGTGCTTGCCCGCGGAGGACACAGGTGGGACCTGCTTGGTGGGGGGGGCAGCTGTGCCTCTCAGCCTGGGACACACGTCCGTCCCCTGAGGACAGAAGATGCAAGTGCCTGGGCCCTCGGCAGAGTGGAGTTTCTCGTCTGCTTGGCCTGCAGGAGAGCCCTCACGTCAGAAGTGTGGACAGACGTGCGGGATGGCAGCGCGCGGAGGCTGCTCAGTGTAAGAGGATGTCGCCCCTGTCGCTCGCTCTTTTTTTTTTAAAACTCTCCTTCCATTCTTGGGATTTGTTCATTAATGCATAAGTCTGTGTTGAGAAAATGAGTCAAGAAATGAACCCCAAGCAGGAAGCACTTATAAGTGATGGATGCTTTTCTGCTTTGCTGCTTTCTGATGTTGGAGGCAGAGCTAAGTGACATCAGGAGGAGAATCAGATTGAGGCTTTGGTCCTCCTTTGGTGCCTGGCGTTCACGTGACACCCCCCCCCCCACTCGTCTGCTTGGTTCTTTCGTGGGCGCCCGCGAGCTTGACAGGATCCGCGCCCTCGAGGTCTCCACAGGCGCCAAGAGACACGCTTTGCATTCCTATCGGCGTAAGGCAGAGCGTGAAGGGGAGGAAGATTAAAAACCGGCTTTAACGATAGCCGCCTCGTCTGCATCTCATCTGCCTGAAGATGCTGCAACCTGAATTGCAAAGTGGACGATCAGGCTCCCTCTCAGCGAGTTCAGACGGAAGGGAGTTAGGCACAGGCCCCTCAGATGTCACGTCTGTGCTCCTGGGAAGCCCTGTGGTGTGGCTCGGCTCCCACCCGCCCTCGGGCAGGGACGGAGGTGGGGGAGCGGGCAGAGGCGCGTGGTAGCCCAGGTGCCAGGCAGGCTGAGCAATGGGCAGGAAATGCATATGCAGCCCGCAGGCCGCCTCCCGTAGCACAGAAGGAATAGGATGCCGCCCCCGGCTCCGTGTCCCGTGTGGTGCCACATGGATGAACAGTATCTCAAAATGCAGGGACATTTTCCTTTCCGTCTCAGAAAGCCGTGTCGTAGGCAAGTGGCTGGACTCAACGTTTCTTGCGTAGAGGCCAGAATGTGACCTGCAACTAGAGCCATCTTCTTCGTCTTCTTGGAGAGAGAGAGAGAGAGAGAGAGAGAGAGAGAGCGAGAGCAAGAGAGAGACAGACAGAGAGAAGGAGAAAGAGAGAGAGGGAGAAAGAGAGACCCAGACAGCCGCACTGCGCTTTTCTGGTCGATAAATTCTTTTTTGCTCAAACCCTTCTCCCACCCCCACCCCTGCCCCCCCACTTAGTCTTCTTTTTAAAGCAATCCAGCTTCAAGATGAGCTGAGGTTAGGAGAGAGGAACGAACGGACATGAAACCTTGAAACAGATGGACAGACAGCAGGGCGGATGGGTGAGGGGGACCCCGTGTCCGAGCCCCTCTAGCTCGTCCGTGAGCTTGTCCCAGATGCTGATAGCGCGTGGTTTCCTCTAGTCTTCCGCTCAGCACCGTTCTCCGCCCATCTGCTCCCTCAGTCTGGCCTGGAGGGCCAGCCCCTCTGCCTGGGCCTTGCGCTGGACCTGCGCCGTCTCCTCGTGGGCCCTGCACACGCAGCCCGTGGGCTGAGCCTCCCCCCCCTCCCCCAGCTGCCCATGGTGTCCCTGACTCACAGCCCGAGCTTCTCCTCCACCTGGGCCTTCAGCGCCTGGTACTGGAGGTGCTTGGAGCAGGGCAGAGGCCGGCGGGCACAGCGGAAGGTCCTGTGCTCCAGGAGGTCCAGGGCCAGCAGCTGGGCCTCGGGCAGCCTTTCCGAGGAGCCGCATGGGCCCTCGCACTGCTGGTGTGGGGGCTGCAGGGCCGGGCCCTCAGGGCTGCCCTGCAGGACGGGGTGGGACTGGAGGAAAAGGATGGCTTCCTCAGGGCTGTCCCTGAAACCGGGGTGTCCCAGCTGCTCCAGGTCATCCACATCGGGCCCAGACCTAGAACTGGAGCAAAGCAGGGTGGGTCTGGCCCCCTCCGTTCCAGGTCCCCGTCCTCGGGGGAGTCAGACCAGCCCCGGCGCTGGGAGCCCTCGGCCTGTCCGGGCTTGGCGCCTCGCGGGCTGACCCAGCAGCAGCCGGGCCAGGCCGTTGGTGGGCAGTCGCTTTGGGAAGTGATGCCATCGCCCGCCTTGGCGATGGCTCCCGAGGCCATTCCTCTCCTGGGCCCTGAGGATCCGCAGGGTCTTCGTGTGCTGCGCGCGGTTCGATGCCGACCCGCGGTGCGTGCTGGTCCAGACCCGGCGTGACATCCATCACGGCCTGGCCTGCTGGCAGGTCGTTAGGAAGCGATGCATTAATAAGGCGGCTCAGACGTGGGGCCTGGGCTGCTGCGGATAATAAATGCCGCTAATGTTCCCCTGCAAACAGCGGCGGGGGCGGGGGGGGGAAATGGGTTGGGGGTCGTGGATCTAAACCTCGCGGCCTGTGGGGCCTGGAGTGGAACGGGGGCTGCCTGGGTCCCCGTGCCCACGGCCCGAGCCGCCCGCAGTGGTGGCCTCGCCGGAAACGGTGTTGCGACGTGGGGCTGTGCCCTCGAGCACTGGGCAGCGTCCGCGGCTGCTCCTGGGGGGGCTCCTGTCACGTCGTGCTGCCGGGCACGTCCAGGGCCTGGGCCACGCCCTGCAGCTGCTGAGTCGCAGTTGTGGTGTCAGGAGCCTTAGAAAAGCCCAGATGACAGACACCATCGCGCTTC
>PVJC01042187.1:0-15031 GCA_004026665.1 Murina feae
TTGTTTTTATCCTAAAAGTAATGCTCGGAATAGTGTTATTCTCGTACTTTGTGGTTAGATGCAATAAACAGTTCATCATCGACCATAGTGACATGGAGAAACATTGGGGCAATGACATGTACAACAAACACTCTATTTTCATAATGACAATATAGCAAGTGAAGGTAGTGTTTCAAGTGAAATAAAGTTGTTTGAGTAGAAAAGTATTTTTATTAAGAGTTCTCTGCAAAAAATGATTTTTTTTATTTAATTTCAGGCTTAGACAATTTTAAGTCTATATGCCATGGCCCCTGCTTCTAATTAGAATGTAAATCTGCCTTCTGTACAAGTATATGCAAAGCTATCATTGATTTGATAATCTAATCTTGGAGCCATGCCCTTTCAATTAGCCTAGATTCAAGCAAGTCACCTGATCTACCAAAACAAGGTAAACCTCAGGTCCTAGCAGACTGGACATTTTGCCCTTGCAAAGAAATGAGAACACCCAGGAATATGTTCCTTAGTATGTGGGTGATAGAAGCAATTGATGGGAGGAGGCTTACAAATGGCCTTGAGGGACCTAGTCGATATAGGGATGTTCAGTGTAAGATACTATTCAAAATATTTTTAATAGTGAGTCTACTAAAGGTAATGGGTCCCATTAAATTGTATGCAAGCCACCCCAAGAAATACAAAATAACATAAAACTCTTAAACTTGAGCCAAATTTCTTATACAGTTCACTTGTTTTGATAATATATACAAATCTAATTTCTCTTACATACAGTCATGATTTGAGGAGAGGGTTAGCCTCTAAATGCCCCTCTTCTAGAAAAGACTTCATGCTTTACTAGAACATCTCTAGTTTTCCAATAGTTTTGTTGACTGGCAACCTTTCTAAACAGCCCTTTAGAGAAGTAGGCACTGAGTCCCAGAGGCAGTCGATCAGCACAATGGAACAATCCTCTCCTTTATGCTATTTATTCATCCTCAGGTTTGATTAGGAGTTTTCTGAGTCATATCACAGAGTCGATATTTACTGAGTTTAGCATCATCTAAAAGCCATGCTTTGTTATTGTCCTTTGTTACTATGGATTTCTGTCAAGTCCAATTTCTTCCATCTAATATTATACGTGTGTTTTGGTTTAACATCCTTTTGTGTATATGTGTATGTAGGGGAAAGAAATGTTCAATATTTTTCTTCCAAACTATTTGGAGTCTTCTGAATGCTGATATGGTCATCTATGATATTAATTATGCCTTGTGACTCTGTGTGATGAATAAAAGATTAATTTTTATTTTTCTCCTTCATGAATTGCAGAAATAAGTGTGTAAGGTACATGTGAATAAAGAGATAGATGCCTAAAAATATCTCACTAGATGTCAAGTCACTATTAATCTATATATATATAAAAAGCCTAAGCAACCAAACAAATGACCAGATGACTGGTTGCTCTGATGCACTCTGACCACCAAAGGGCAGACACTCAATGCAGGAGCTGCCCCCGGGTGGTCAGCGCGCACCCACGGCTAACCTCCCGTGGCCAGCCAACCTCCAGTGGTCCCTTCCAAAAGCTGGCCAGCTCCCTCCAACTGCCCTGATCACCAGCCAGGCTAAGGGAGCCCACCCATTCATGAATTTGTGCACTGGGCCTCTAGTACTCAATAAAACTTGAATGACAGAAAACAAACTAGATAGCAAATTTGACAAAAAAAAAGTTGATTTGGGGCAATCTATTTTTAGAGGAAAGTCAAATAAGAGAAAACAATGACTATGGCATGAATAACAAAGCATGCATACACACAACTTAAAGAGCACAACTCTCCTGACATCTTAGCCTGTTTTAAAGTATTTTATGGGTTTTTTTTCTCTGTATCTATTATAGCTAGCTAATATTCCTTTCAATGGAAACTGGAGTTCATAATAATAAATCTAAAATTATAGAATAGTCCACTATAAAATACTAAGTGTATTTCACTATACTACATGGCACTTCCAAAATCAGGAAAACTGATACAGGTATTTTTCTGCATTATTATTTTTCAAAAAAAACTTCTTCAAATTTCCATATTCAGTTTCCTTCCATTCATTTCGACTTCTTACATACCAAAGTTTTCTTATTTTTTTCCATTTACTAATTTGAAAATGAATATATTTATGGAGATGTTCTACATACTCATCTTGTTTTCCTTAGAAACTCCACTTGCTAAGGAAACTCAAACTAAATGGATCCATTTATTTGGCAGATAATAATCTTGAAAACAAGAATGTTATAGGAAATCAATAGATATTAATTTGATGTTTATTATAGGTAAAAACTTTGTGCTAAAGATGAAAAAGGTACATGTGTGAATAAACTCATAATTTCAATGACAAAAAGGTTTATGTTTTCTTAAATCTCAACTACATCCCAATTAAATGATTTTTATTTAACATCTGAATCAAACACACATATACACACACACATACACCTATTTTTAATGCTAATAACTCATTTGAATATTTCTTATGTTAATTGCCATTTTCTTTGTCTCCTTATAAAACTGTAAGCTCTTTGAGAGACAACAGCTTTTTATTTTTGTATCTCTCAGTTCAGCATATTAGTGGAAATATTAAGCTATAATAAAATGAAAGCTAAGCATTTGTGGAATGGTGGGTAGTAATTTACACAACCCAAGTCAGTTAATAGTCTCATGCCAACTTGTTTGGTCCAGGCAGAAAATAAGTCAGATAGCAGATAGCAGATGTGTAGGTGAAGCCTTGTTCAATTTATAGTGCTTTGGGGAAAATATGTATGCTGGGTGTTGTTATTGTTGTTTTCTGAGACATGAAAAATAGTGAAATCATTAAAATTTATGACATTCTCATAAGAACAGTTTCCACTAGAAAAATGGCATGAGTTGTTGTAGAAATAGTTGTAGAAAACTATTGGGACTGTTATCTTTCCTTTTCACAGATGATAGTCCTCAAAATTTTGGTCCCCTGTTATTTGAATCTCCGGAATAATAAATGATGTGAAGTAATGAAAATGGCTGTTTTAAAAAAAATAACCTAATACTTTGTAGGTATCTAGGGTAAATTAGCTGTTGTGAATATTTTTTCTTCTATGCAACTTTGATGGTTTTTTTTCTTGTCTTTATTTCAGAAAATTTAGTTTGCTTATAAGAAACATGAAGCCTAAAAATCACGTTATTTTGAATCTATTCAACCTACATGATTGTGTTTTTATTATAGGTAATGTCATATTTTGATATCCAACATAATGTGACAAATTGTTAATAGTTTATGTTAAGAAATAAGCCCAAAGCACATATCTTCTATTTGCCTTCTGACATTTTTATTATGTCACAGATGTGACTATGAAGATCATGAAATCTTTTCTATATTCTTGGTTTTCTCATTAATTTATAGTAATCTCTAATAAAATACATCTAGTGTAACTTTTTAAAAATATATTTTTATTGATCTCAGAGAGGAAGGGAGAGGGAGAGAGAAATAGAAACATCAATGATGAGAGAGAACCATTAATCGGCTGCCTCCTGCATGCCCCCTGCTGGGGATCGAGCCCACAACCCAGGCATGTGCCCTTGATCAGAATTGAACCCAGGACCATTCAGTCTGCAGGCCAATGCTCTATCCACTGAGCCAAACCAGTTAGAGCTGTGTAACTTTTTTAAAAAATATATTTCATTGATTTTTATAGAGAGGAAGGGAGAGGGATAGTGAGTTAGAAACATCAATGAGAGAGAAACATCGATCAATTGCCAACTGCACACCTCCTACTGGGGATGTGTCCGCAACCAAGGTACATGCCCTTGACCGGAATCGAACCTGGAAACTTTCAGTCCACAGGCCAACGCTCTATCCACTGAGCCAAATCGGTTAGGGCAGGACTGTGTAACTTTTGATAAAGTTTAGTTTTAGGGTTTGTTTTTGTGTGTTTTTTTTTGCTGAAAAATGCAGTTGTTTTTAGAACTAATTTAACAACAACAACAAAGAAGTGTAAACTTTCCTAGAGGTCAGGAATTCCAATCACTTACAAATATCTCATTTAATTGTCCCCAGTTTCAGTTGTTGAAATTGAACATAAAAAGTTTAAGATATTCTCTCAAAGTCACACTGTTAATAACTAGAGGAATCTTGGAATCTGACCCAGAAGTACATTCTTGGAATTCATGTCCTTAGGCATAAGATCTGCTGTGGTAACCAAGTGAATGAAAATAAAATAAAAAATAGACTCTGGAATCAAACATCCTGGGTTCAACTCACTGATCATTTAGCTCTGTGATCTATTTAATTAATTTATTTGTCCATGTTGTATTGAATTTCAGAAAGAATTGAGTTTCAGTTAATTTTTCACCAGATTAAATATGACTTAGAATTTGGACCACTGAAGAATTTTGCTTTTATTTTATTTTATAATTTATTTGTTCGTTAATATTTTTGAATGCCTATTATTTTGCAAGCCCTATTGTTACACTAGTAAATACAACCATGCAATAAGGCAAAAGTTCCTGATTTTATGAAGATCCTATAATATCCTTATTAGATCTTACAATATACCATCCTATAATATAGTATACTATCCTATAATAGTGGCCCAAGCCATAATTTGATTGAATCTCTATTTCATTCCATTCAAAATCAACCAGTATACCTGAAGTTTATCAAATTGTCTTATGGAAAAAAAAATACTGTTTCATATTAATTTCTATCCCTTAGAGTCAGGTGACACATTTTCAAATAACATGACTGTACTGTCATCACCAGTCTCTCTCTCTCTCTCTCTCTCTCTCTCTCTCTCTCTCTCTCTCTCTCTCAAAGACAAGCTTCATTATGGATGTAAATGAGTGGCTATTTGCCAAAATTAAGTAGATCATCTCCTTGTCAAGAAGCATTTGGGACACACAAAAAATGGTAATTAATGTTAATGGAAATCCAACAGAATCAATTCCTTTCCTGCATTTAGTCTCCCAGGATGAGTTTGGCTTCAGCTATTACTGGATACGCTCCTTGAGTTTGGGAAAATGACACTGTGATTATTTGGGCTCTTGAAGCTAGACCTGCTGCTCTTGGGATTGACTGCACAATCATCATTACCCCTTTAGAGATACATTTACATGAGGATTAATCATCACTGGTCTAATGAGACTGCAGTTAGAAAAAGGTTGTATCTGACATTGAGCTACACAAACCATTGCAATTTGTAATCTTTGCAATCATTGCAAGTTCTAGTGTGGAATAAATATAATAAGTATTAAGAAGATGCCTGGCTGGTGTTGCTCAGTGGTTGAGCATTGACCTATGAACCAGGAGGTCATGGTTTGATTCTGGGTGAGAGCATGTGCCTAGGTTGCAAGCTCGATCCCTAGTAGGGGGTGTGCAGGAGGCAGCCAAGCAATGATTCTCTCTCATCATTGTTGTTTCTCTCCTCCCTTCCTCTCTGAAATCAGTAAAAAAATATTTTTAAAAGAGAAGAAATAACACTTTATCACAGAAAAATTAACATGCCTCATCTATAGTGAGCAGATAAAGGACATTTGAATTGTTTTGATTCGTTTGCCTTGCAACATCCACTTTTCTTTATTTTGATAGTAGCACACTGACGTTAATTTTTGGAATCACCCATTTCTCATTATTAGTCTTCTGCCCCCAATTATAAGCATATTCTGCAGCCCTGGACAACCAGCATTATCTCTCTCTTATGGCCACAGAAGAATATAAACATGACCAAAGGCAGCCAGTCCAAGGAAACAAAATCATCATATTTTTCTGGAATTATCAGGAAAATGAAACTTTCTTATATCCTGGAGCTGATCTGAAAGCCTGATCATGTTGAAGTTTTCCATGTGGGAATATATAGACTGGGTCCAAAATGGAAAAAAAAATCACACAAAAAGAGAGAAAATGAGTTTTGGTGGCATTGTTTGAGATTCTGAATCTGGACTTGCTAGAAAATCACTATCTGCCTTTAAGTATGTAAGTCACCTAGTGTTTTACCAAGCCAGTTTGGGTTTGATTCCTGTCTCTAAGAGTCATCTGGAATTGCTCAAAATTTCTTCCTCAAAAAAATATGGGCCTGGGTTAATATAAATCTGAAGCCAAAATTTGGAAATAAGCCCAGAAAACAGTTGTTGGCAAGGCTGAAGTGTCAAGGGGAGGCAGATTCCCTAAAGACAGAGCCTTCAACAGAATGTCTTTCAACTCACCTATGGCTTGAGAGGCAATTCCAATGAAATTCACAAATGAGGTAGATGTTCTGAGTAGAGCAGCTTATAACCCCTTATGACAATATCATAATACATAAAATTTCTGAATGAGTGATTTTAATGAGAATTATACCCAAAGGAGCCTTTAGCATGCAGTATATTGTAAACACTGAAATTCAGTATTGGATACACAGTAGGAAGATGAGGCTCAGAGAGCCAAGAAAACTTATTCCCCTGCTACTGGGGTTAGCACCAGTGACTGTACTGAGAGAATGCTTGCCACCATCCACATTCAAGGCATTAATGCTCCAATTTTGCTTTCTTATGTTTAAATTTGTGTGAAATGTTACTCATTGTGATTTTTTTCTTTGAGCGAAGTTTGGCTTTTTTGGTAGAAACTTATAATGGTATGGCCTAAGGCTTTCTACATTAGCCTTCCATTTTTCAAGACTGTTTCTTGAGTCATAATTAAAAGTTAGCTGTAAAACGCCACATGGATTGTTCAAACTATGGCCATTAGGCTTGGGTTCCAGGAGGGATATATTTTTGGTTTACAATATGTAGGTCATTAAAAAAAATGAGAAAGAATGAAAGACGCTTTTGACTGTAAGTCATTTATATTTTATAGAACAAATGCCTCAGGACTTACATTTTACTGAGTTTTTAATTAAAGGACACATAGAGTTTTATGTAACTATTCAAAAGTAAAAGTATTTCTAGGAAGAATTGCTATGCTTCAACAACTTTTATAAAGTTCATTATCCTCATTCTAAAACTTTTCCTGAGATATGGTCACTAAAATGACTTCATGTATGAAGAACATCCCATTGAATGGCCTACCTATACCCTTAAATTTAACTTCAGGTGCCAACCCACTTTACTTTCTATGTCTAAGCTAATTTTTCTGATTTTGGGGGCTCTATGTAGCCTGGCATTATTTTGCTGAGCATGCTTTCAGTTGACACAACTGAAACCAGCTTAAAGAAGAAAAACAAGAGAAACACTAATAAAAAGAAGAAGGCAACAGAGAATTAAGAATTAGATAGTTAGCACTAGATACACCTGGAACAATGAAGTTAAGCAGTACCATTGTATTATTTATACTCCTCATGCCCTGTTTTATATGGCAATCAACCAATAAATGTTAAATAAAGGTCACAACATTTCAGTTTAGTTACCCCAAAGGAAAGAAGTTAACCTCTTTTGTCTCAGAATCTGTATATAAATCCAAGGAAGTACTCATCTTAGCTCTGTATGTGCATGAATGTAAATAATAAATTAGAAGCCAAATCTGCTCATGTGATATCTGTTATTCATTGCCAGGTGAGCATTAATATTGACTATCTAGCAAACTGTACACTTGCTTATTTATGCTTATTATGTACTAGAGGCCCAGTGCACAAAATTCATGCACTACAGGGGAAGGTTCCTCACCCCTCAGAAGATATCTGACTGCTGGCTTAGGCCCACTCTTCCTAGGTAGCTGGCCTTAGTCAGCAGTTGGACATCCTTAGCGCTGCTGTGGTGGTGGGAGAAGCTCCCACCACCGCCACTATACTCACCAGCTATGAGCCGGGCTTCTGGCTGAGCAATGCTCCTTGTGGGAGTGCACTGACCACCAGGGGGCAGCTCCTACATTGAGTGTCTGCACCTTAGCGGTCAGTGCACATTATAGCTACTGGTCATTCTGCCATTCTGTCGATTTGCATATTAGTCTTTTATTATGTAGCATGCTTATATATGCCCTGTTTAACCAAGGAATGGGTGATGAGCATAATAACTGACCCTTACATACCAGCTGTTTACTGGTTGAGTAGTAAACAGTATAGTGCTTATGACATGGACTATCATATTACTTGAACACACAGATTATCTTAGAATGGTGACGAAATTCCGAAGTATCGGGCTTTTTCATATTTCAAAGTCTTTTTTTTTACATGTCAGTCCTTTTTATCCCTTATCTACTGCTCTTTATCTGCCCCATTCCCAAACAGCTTAAATATCATTTTCCAAGAATCTTTATCTGATTGCCGCCCCACCTCAGACTATCGTAGGATACTGAGTTCATCCTTTCATTGCTCCTGTCCTCCCCATTCCCCACTGTTTATAGCATTTATTGTAATTATGATTAATTGGCTAATAATTGTTTTCCCTGTTAGCTGGAAATAGATGCACTGCCTAAATCACTTACTTCTATATTCTAATAATTTAACATCAAAGGCACTGCATACGTATTTTTTACAGGCATACAGAGATGCAAAGAATAATTGCAAAGAATGTTAACTCTAGAGCTATGTTTGGTAAGACTGCTTTGTAGTATGCAATCAAGTTTTGTAACCAAAGAATCTAATTGTGAATAGCAGGGCAACACTGAGATCTCAATACTAGTGTTAAAGATCACAGAAAAATTCCAGTCACTATAACAAAACACCACATTTCAGTAAGTGACACATACAAGTGTATTCCTGGCTCACATCATTTCTGTGGCGATGTTCCTAGTTGGTGAGTAGCCCTTCTCCATCTGGTGGTAATGCAGGGACTCCTTCAATCTTATAGCTCCACCATATCTAGGGACTGGATGTCCACTGCATTAAATAATCAAAATGGGGGTGAACAAGAGCATAGAGAAGGCATACCCCATCTTAACCACCTTAGTCCAGAAGTGAAACACATCATTTTAACTCATATTCCTTTGGCAAGCGCCAGGCATATGTTCCCATTTAGAGGCAAGGAAATGTAACTTATAGCCAGGCACCCACATGCCAGCCACAGCTATACACTATGGGTGGAAAAAGTAGGAACGTGGGGTGGACAACTCCTGATTTCTGCAGGCAAACACCTCCAGTAAGCTGATTTCTAAGATTCAAAAAGCTAAGGTATATCCTATCAAGAAAATTGACAGCAAAGTGAACAATTCAGGCTCAACGAGTTTTGTTTTGTGCAATAAAGACATAATAACAAAATATCAAACAAAATAGAAACCAAAACCTGTTGACCTAGTTTGTTTTTTATGGTTCTTTTTCTGTTCCTTACTGCTTGTGTTATTTGTTGTTTTCAAATCATGTGGAAATACAACCCCGGGCTGGGATAGTATAATAGACCTTTGTAATTTCTGTCTCAAAAATGAATTTCTTCTTTTATTACTTCCTCATACTTCTAAGTGTGAACTCCTCCCAAAGAGAAATTGGACTGGCATATGTAATCACAATGTCTATGACCCTATCCCTTGTTTACAATGCTCTATCCCATCAAGACGATGCTGGATAATTGCTTTTTAAATTACTCCGGTGTATTCAACACAGCAGTATACTATTTGTCACCTTCACAAAACAAAACAAGAAGGCTAAAGGTTACAATAGTATTTTACCAACAGAAAATACAAAAACAGGTGGCAATTACCACAGTATTGTGTTCTGAGATTATAATACTGGCAGATCAAGCAATGATTCATCAACAGATGTTGCATTATGTTAATTCCTTCCATTTCAGATAGAAAAGGAGTCTGAACACATGAAAACAATGTACAAACTAAGAGACATTGGAGAAGAGCACAGAACACTGATATGTTGTACATAATTATTTTCCCCTGATAAGATCCCCATCAAAGTCAATTTTATTTTGGTCAAAAATTCATAGCAAGTTACCACTACTTTTTTCCACATTTATTAAAGGATTATAGTTACGAAATTTCTAATAATCTGATTTTTAAATAATTTTCTTAATCTGTTATTTCAATTGGTATAAAATAACCCTTCCCACTTGCCACTATTATTCATTCAACAAAATCATTATTTTGTCATATAACCACTTATTCATTCAATTAATTGTTTTCTTTTTTACCAAGCCTCACTATGTAAATAAATCATCCTGGTAGGTGCTTCAGGAGATACACAGAATTCTTGCCCTAAAAGAACTTACAACTGGTTCTTTCCATACCAAAACTGTGCATACCAGAACTGAATAATCATATATGGCGCCAGTGATGTGTCAGAGACGTATATGATAAATACTGAGTAAATTAAACAGATATTGTATGTTTATGAGTTCTGAAGGTTAACTTTTTTATAGTGGAGATTAGTAACCAGGGAAGGCTTCTTGTAAGAGGCATGAATTAAAGAGTTGGGAATTGCATATGGGTTAAACAGTAAAAGAAAGTGCTAAGAAACTCCAAAAAGGAAAATAGTGTGAAAGGAAAAGGAATCAGTTGGCAGGGAGTTACTCCTTTATTCTTTTCTGAAACTAGCTTTTTCTCCAAGGACTTTTTTGCTTTTATTCCCCAAGAGAAATTAACCTGAAAAATACACATTACTGACCAGTTGTTTAGTTCAACTAGAGTTAAAGTATCTGTTGGAATGTGTGCCCCGTGTTTTGTGGAGTGCATTTCTTCCCTCACCAAACTCTGTAAGGACTCCTTGTTTAATTATTAAAACAGTGAATTAAATAGATATCTTCCTGATCACTTGCTATTTTCCTAGAACTAAAGTCACTGCATGTAAATACCAATTATTATAACAAGCTTCCCAGGTACTGGTTACATCTCTACCTTGTATATGGGAGACAACTGCCTCAAGTTGTCTTCCTTTATGAAGTTTTCCTACAACTCTAATCTCTTTTCTGAATCTCTATAGTCAGAAAGTTTTGCACTTCACTGTTTTTGTCATTATTTTGTCATCATTTTATTCTCAAATATAACAGGAGCCCCTTAAAAACAAAGACGGTATCTTTCTTATGTTGCCTGACACCCTCTCATTGAGCTGCTATTTACTGAAAGCACATCACATGCCAGACCTGGCTAAATTGGAGGATTTGTAAAATATGCATTTAAATACATTCTCCAGGGAAACTCTCAATCAAGGAGGTTCATGTTTGGGACATGATACATTCAGGAAGATGCAATTAGTTCTATAGACAAAGAGTTGTGAGGATATAAAAGATGAGCAATTAATTTCACCCACTATGATCATATTTAATGAAGGTTCTAAAATAATAAACAATAATATAAAATTAGAGAAATTTTCAGGCAGAAGTAACAGCACAATATGAAAAGAGTTCTGCCAACACTGGCACAAAGCTATGAAAATAGGGGCTTCAATAATTATTTCATTTTTATAAATAAAGTTTCTTTATATTGGTTGGAAAGCTCTAGATGATTTTCTGCAAAAATATAAGAAGCAGCAAAGCCCTTTTACTTTGCATTTAATGTGCTGCTTTAAGTAAAAGCTGAGACAATCCAGTTATAAATAGAAATTTTCCAAAAATTCAATTTGATGTATTTGGTAATGTAAATCCACAAAATATCTTAAGCCTTTAATATTTCCTACTGTTCTATTCTATTTAAGTTTAGCAGTGTGTTTGAAGGACAAACTTTAGTCTACAAAGGCACAATGCCTAAAGTAATAGCATTTACATCTTGGTTGAATTCCCTTATAAGAAAGGCAAAATTACTGCCCCAGTTATTTATTTATGTATAAATATTTATCTTTGATTTCAAATTCTAATCACTTTTGTATTTTCCCCTTCATTTTTGAAAAGCAAAACTAAACATGAAGTTTCACTAACATTATGGAACTACTAGAGGCCTGATGCACAAATCCATGCAAGAGTAGGCCTTCCTTCCCCCAGCTGCCACCACCAGTTTCCCTCTGGCACCCAGGACCCAGGCTTCCCTTGCAGCCCTGGCTTCGTCTGGAAGGTCGTCTGGTCTAATTAGCATATTATGCTTTTATTACAGACTAGGGGCCTGGTGCACGAAATTCATGAATGGGGAAGGGGGGTTCTCAGCCCAGCCTGCCCCCTCTCACATATTGGGAGCCCTCAGGGGATGTCCTACTGACGACTTAAGCCCGCTCCCTATTACCCTTGGGGAGCAGGCCTAAGCTGCAGTCTGGCCTCCCTTTGTGGGAGGTGACCAGGCTAATCAGGGGAAGCCACCAGTCCCATCACCCCACTGCTGCAGCCACTGCCAGTCACTGCAGCCACCAAGGTGTTTTCATCAACATGGACTCCAGTCCTTTCACCATGAAAAAATGACAACTTTCTTTAGGCATTTTCAAGATGTGTCTTTCATAGGATATGACATTTCTTTCTTTCTTATTTTTTTTCATCCTCACCTGAAGATATGTTTCCATTGATTTTTAGAGAATGTGGAAGAGAAAGGAAAGACAGAGAGAAACATCAAAGTGAGAGGAACACTTTGATTCATTGCCTCCTACATATGCCCTGATCTGGGCACTGGCCAGGGAGGAGCCTGCAACCTAGGTACATGCCCTTGGTCAGAACTGAACCCAGACCCTGCTGTCATCAGGCTGAGGCATTATGCACTGAGCCAAACCAGCTAGGGCAGGATATGACATTTCTTAGCCCTCCAGCAGTGCACCTTCATTTTTTTTCTCCAGGAGTACGGTGGAAAAACCCTAGATCACCTTTATGGATTCTTATTACCCAAGTTACTAAGAATATTATCAGCAGCATACAGGGAGCTTGGCCAATGAGCAGTAAGAAAAGGTGTTTCCTCTGTAGTTCACTCTGATCACCTGCTCCACCCCTGCCCCTCCAATCTCAGCTCTACCCCAGCTCAGGCTGTTTCCTATCAGTTTTCCATAAATTCCTGGGCTTTCACAATTCCCCCTTTCCCACTTTCTAAAAGAATAGCATTTCTCCTGGCTGATATATCTTGCCAGAATGCATTGCCCTTAGGCACTGAACAGAGGAATACACTGGAGTGTATAATTGCTAAGAAAGAGACATAAGAGAATAAAGAAAAAATGTAAGTAAGTGAGAAATAGTGAAGTTTTGCTCCTGCTGTGATTCTTTCTTAAAAATAATATCTTTAACTTTCTTTAATTACAGCTTACTTCAATATTCTTTTGTATTAGTTTCAGGTGTAGAGGATAGTTAGACAATCATATTCTTTACAAAATGTACCACCCCCGATATTTCCCACATAGCACCATATGTAATTATTACAATAAGATTCTAACCTTCAGAGGTTCCTGACTTTAACAATTTCTATCTCTCCATTGGACTATCTATCATTTTTCCATCCATCCATTCATAAATCTCTCTATTTCTCCAACTCACACATGAAAAAGTGGTCAATGTATGTGACATGTTAATCTGAATTTAAAATTATCTGCTACTCAATTTATGTAACATGTATTTCTATAAAGTCAATGAGTAAAATATACCAATCAAACTTTTAAGATATGTATTAAAAGCCAAAATGCTATAAGCAATTTACCAGAAAACATATTTTGAAAACTAGTTAAACTTGTAATGAAAAATCTTAGGTGACAACTTAAAATATGATAGAAATTAAATAATTTTTAAAAATTATTTTAGTGAATAATTGAAAATACAGATTTGCATATGTGCCTACTCATATATATCACAGTACAAACAATGCTCTTCCATCATGAAAAAGTCCAAGTTAAGTACTTGAGTCTAGAAAAAGGCTTGGCTCTACTCAGTTATTTGCAGCCATTGTTTTCTTGAAATCAACTTTGCTTCAGCATCCTCTATGGGTTTATCTAATCTGCCCACTCCTGCTGGGTCCTTGCCACATCCAGATGAAGGGCACCTATTATCTAAAGCTCTTACCCTGATCTTGTCAGCCCATATTTCATTGGCAAACACTTGGCCACACTTAACTGCAAGGAGGTCTGGGAAATGTAGTTAGATTGCTACATGCCTAGCTACAAATTGAGGCCAATGGAAGAAAGAAAACAGATTTCTGGGGACATTGTGAAGCCCTGACATATGATGTAAATTTCACTAATAAATTTTTATGGAATAATCATCACTCTATTCATGATGTATTTGAATATATTACTAAATTATGTTTATTTGTATTTTATTCATGTGTTTCTCAAAATGTTAAGTGACACTGCCCAGTAATTTTTCTCTCTCATATCATGCTTATCCAATTTTTATATAAA
Organism: Murina feae; assembly: GCA_004026665.1. NCBI lineage: Eukaryota > Metazoa > Chordata > Mammalia > Chiroptera > Vespertilionidae > Murina > Murina feae. Next base: position 14,126 of record PVJC01042187.1, read on the forward strand.
GACTATTATAACTTCCTGAATGAACTAGATTATTCCTTCTTTTTATATTAACTGGAATAATGTCTAATCTAATAAGAGTCATATGCAAATTAACCATCACTCCAAGACACCTAAGCCATGCCCACCAGCCAAGCCATGCCCACCAGCCAATCAGAGCTCCTGTATGCAAATTAACCCAGCCAAGATGGCAGCCGGCAGCCAGGGAGCTAGAGCAAACAGGAGGCTTCTGTTTGGAGGAAAATGCCTGCCTTGGCTGGCTGGGCCTCTGCTCAAGGAAACATAGTTTCAATTATAGAAGCCACGGAGCTGAAGCAAACAGGAGGCTTCATTGCCTGCCTAGGCCTCAGTTCAAAGCAACAAAGTTTTTTTTTTTTAAATATCTTTATTGTTCATATTGTTACAGTTGTTTCTCTTTTTTCCCCCATAGCTCCCCTCCTCCCAGTTCCCACCCCATCCTCTGTCCCCCTCCCCCCCATCCTCATCCATAGGTGTACAATCATTGTCCATTCTCTTCCCGCACCCCCAACACCCTTTAACCCCGAAAATTGTCAGTCCACTCCCTTTCTATGCCTCTGATTCTATTCTATTCACCAGTTTATTCTGTTCATCAGATTTCTTATTCACTTGATTTTTAGATTCACTTGTTGATAGATATTTATTTGTTGTTCATAATTTTTTGTCTTTATTTTTTCTTCATCCTCTTCTCCAAGGATACCTTTCAGTATTTCATATAATACTGGTTGGGTGGTGGTGAACTCCTTTAGCTTTTTCTTGTCTGTGAAGCTCTTTATCCGACCTTCAATTCTGAATGATAGCTTTGCTGGGTAAAGTAATTTTGGCTGTAGGTTCTTGCTGTTCATCACTTTGAATATTTCTTGCCACTCCCTTCTGGCCTGCAAAGTTTCT
>PVJC01042188.1:0-15032 GCA_004026665.1 Murina feae
AGGAAGTGGGAAAGGAAGGCAGCAGGGGACGGGTGAGTGGGAAAGAGTTGGCGGCCTGCTTGGTGGCTTCCCAGGTCCCTTCCAGGGATCAGGGAGCAGGAAAAGGCTGGCCTGACCACGAGGCGGGGTTTTCCCTGCTTTCTGGTGGCTGGAGGAAGATGGGCAGTAGGCAAGCTTGGGAGGCAGGCAGCACCCAGCCACAGCTCAAAAAAGAGAACAACATGCAGGGGAGGGCAAGAGTCTGAGAGATCAACATAGAGGGGGTGCCTGCTCCAAGCCTTGATGGTGTGCCTGGTGGCAGGTCCCCAGCAGGTAGACACACACAGGAGGACTGCTCTGAGCCTCAGATGCAGCTGGGGGTAGGTCCCCAGTGGCCACACACACACACACACACACACACAAAAGGCGCCTGGCAGACTGGGGCCATCATAGGACATCCACTGAGGGGTCCCAGACTGTGAGAGGGCACAGGCCGGACTGAGGGACTCCCTCCACCCCGAGTGCACAAATTTTTGTGCACCGGGCCCCTAGTATCATATATAAGATGTTTGCAATAGGCTTCACCTTTCTGAACTTCAGTTTATCTCTTTTATCAAAATTGTTTTAAAATTAAATAAAATAATTACCATAAAGTATCTAACATACAGGCTAAGAACTTAATAGTTACTCTGTAAACAGCATCTTCTTTTCCCCATTTTCATTAATATATAATTTCAGAAAATAAATGTGGTCAATAGGTAATAATTATCAATCTAAATAATACTGTTAACTAGTCAAAATTTATTCCCAATTCTACCCTCAATTGCCTGCCTTTACTGAAAAACCAGTTGAAAACATCATGGCCCTGGCTCTGGTAAATGAGGTGTTGGCACACATGTGCTGGTTTTTTTTAAAAGGCTTTTGCTCATCCTAATAAAAGGGACAGAGGAGGCTGGTTCCATCACTTCCCTCTTTCTTCATGCCTTAACCACAGTCATGATTTCTGGACTTACAGTAACCATCTTGAGAGCAGGAGAGGAAAGCCAATACAGTTTCAAGACAGCCATCTTGACATGATTAAGCAGGCAAACCAGTGCCAACACTGCTTATTCAGCATCTCTTGTTAAACAAAATAATAGCTGTTTAGTTTAGAAAAGCGAATGTTGGGTGTGTTTTCTGTTACTTTTCATCTGGTGCATCCTGATAATAAGAGTAAATCTCCTCCTACCCATAAATTAGCCCCAAGAAAACAAAAGAAAATAGAATATATAACTTCACCATGTTAATAATTTTAAATTTTTATTTTGCTATATGTGTTTCCTGGCCATGTGCTTCCTTATTCCTTATCCTAATATTTCTTGGAATTAGAAAATAAAGTGACATATGTAGACAACTGCTTACTTACCCCTCCCTTTGACTTCGTGAATTCTCGTATTCTTAAACTTTAGAAAGAGGGAAAGTTAGATGCATATAACGTGGAGGTAGGTTCTATTATTATCATTCCCATTTTACAAAGGAGAAAATTGAGGAACCAAGAGGCCTAAATTCCCTTACTGCATAAGAAGTGAACCCAGGCATGTGGGTTCTATATGACACTATTTGGGCCTCATCTTCTTTATCATTAAAATAAGATGCTTGACTAGATGGATTCTAAACTTTCATACCTTTCATACCTAATTTTACACTTCTTTTAGAATATTAACTGCCAGTTTTTCCTAGTTCTGATGTCCCCAGCATCATAATTAGAGATAAGCACCATCAATGCTGAGACCATAGACTATGGGTTTAAACATTGCCTAGGTTTCAATCCTGTCTAAACCATACGATGGGTCTAAAGAGTTGAGCAGAGCTGTTTGGGGCATTAAATTGTAGATTGTACTGTCCCAAACAGTACAGTCATTCATTCTTAGGATCACCATGATTCACTGGCGTGTAACATTAGCCAATTTCACTACCCTGTATGACCATGGCTAATTTACTTAACTTCTCAGAGTCTAGTTTCCTCTGCTGTGAAATTGTGTATGATACCACATAGATAGTAATTTGATCTGAGGATTCAATGAGATCATCCATATAAAGTAGCTAACACACAGGGCCTAGTACTTGAAGCTCAACAAATAATCATCAGTGTTGTTGTTATTGCTGTTAAGTTCTGAAAACTCGATTTCAAGCAAGCTGGTGAGAATTTTCCTATGAATTAAAATCTATTGTCATGAAAAAACTCACTAACATATTTGATAAACTACATTAATCTTATTCATAATTCATATTACAAGTAGTTTTCTTAAGATGCATGTTTGCTTTTCCTAGAAATCCTGAAAAAAATAAACTTGAAATTTACTTTTATTTTATTAGGCCTACAGTAAAAGAAAAACCTATCCACCAATGACACCAACAAAGCAAATGTCCTCTCATTTCCAGTGCTGGTCTATAACCAGAGATGTGATAGGGTGGTAAAAACAGGACAGTTTCATAGCAAAGATTACATTTAAAAAAAAAAAATTGGATGCCATCCAATTATCTGATCCTAATAACATACATCCCAAGGTACTTAAGAAACTGACTGAAGCAATTACTGAACCACTAAATATTATTTATGAGTTTCTTGGAGGACACAGTGCCTCTGATAGCAATAACTCATCACCTTTCTTTTAGAAAGGGAAAGGACAATTCTAAAAGTAATAAGCCAATCACCTTGACTAGCTGACCAGTGGATTTCTAGTCATGCTCTATAGAGCAAACCTTCCTAATCTTTCCCACATGCTTATCTACATTCCTCTTTTACCTCAATTGAGTATATTTATATTAATATATAAATTATATTAACATATAAATTATATATTTTGTAATTAATATAATTTATATGTTTATATAATACAAATTTTATAAATTGAATTGCTTTTTAAAAAAAGCTTAAGGACTGAAAAGCAAACAGCAAACAAAATTTTGAATTACTATAAAAAGACATGAAAAGAAAACCAAATTGTTTAAAATCAATAAAAGTATTTACTTATTTCCAAGGCTTTTGTTTCACAACCATGTGTTAGATGAGAGTGAGTAAACCAGGATGTTGCGATATTGGAAGTGGGGTTTTATTCTCTGCTCTTTAATTCTGTCATTTAGAGTGTTAATGTTGAGCTATGACTGAAGTCCACACAGTCCGAAGGCGCGATTTATCTGGTTAATAACAATGAGCTAATGAACATCCCCACCATGCTGTTCAGAGTACAGCCAACATGAAGTTTTCACAAATGTTAGTGACTCCTCACCAAGGCATTTGTTAATACCTTGCTGAGAAATGCCCCTGGCCCTCACAACAGGTATGGTTACAGAAATATCTAAGCAGTTTGCAATATTAAATGGACTTAATATTGCTATTTCCCTTGGCCTTTTAACTCTTTTTTCTGCAGAATGGAAAGAAAATTTCAGCATTGAAATTTTATAATTTTTAAAAGAAATTTCATTTTTTTTAATTTTTAAATATATTTTATCGATTTCAGAGAGGAAGGGAGAGGGAGAGAGAGATAAAAACATCAATGATGAGAGAGAACCATTGGTCGGCTGCCTCCTGCATGCCCCCCACTGGGGATTGAGCCTGTAATCCAGGCATGTGCCCTTGACTGGAATCAAACCTGGGGCCTTTCAGTCCACAGGTCAATGGTCTATCCATTGAGCCAAAGCAGCTAGGGCAGAAATTTCATTTTTAAAAATTTATTGGAAATAAAAATAAATAAATAAAAATAAAAATTAAAAAAAAACAAAACAAAAAGAAAGAAAACAAAAAGAAAAAAAGAAAAAACAAAAAAATTTATTGGGGTGACATCTATACTAATAAAAGTGTAATATGCAAATTGGTCATAATGCCCTAACAGTCATGATCAGATATGCTAATTAGTCACAACCAGATATGCTAATTAGTCATGCAAATTGACCATCACTCCAACATACAAGATGGCCACCCCCATGTGGTCAAAGATGGCTGTCCCCATGTGACCACAAGATGGCCACCACAAGATGGCCTCAGGGGAGGGCAGTTGTGGGTGATCAGGCTAGCAGGGGAGGGCAGTTGGAGGCTATTGGGCCAGCAGGGGAACAGTTAGGAGTCCATCGAGCTGGTGGGGGAGTGGTTAGGGGGTGATCAGGCTGGCAGGCAGGTGAACAGTTGGGAGCCAGCAGTCCTGGATTGTGGGAGGGATCCCAGTGGGATCGGGCCTAAATGGGCAGTCAGACATCCCTTGAGGGGTTCCATATAAGAAAGGGTGCAGGCTGGGCTGAGGGACACTGCCCCCCCCCCACCCCCGTGCATGAATTTCATGCACCAGGCCTCTCGTTGTTTAATAAAATTATATTGGTTTCAGGCGTACAATTCTATAATAAATCAACAGTATATTGTACTGTTTGTTCACCACCCCAAGTCAAGTCTCCTTCCATCACCATTTATCCCTCTTATTCTCTCTTCTACTTCCTCCCAACCCCTTTCCCTTCTGGTAATCTCCCTTTCCCTTCTGGTAATCTCCCTGCTGGGACCTGGAGAGAAATAAGCCAGTCAGAGAAAGACAAGTACCATATGATTTCACTCATATGTGGAATCTAATGAGCATTAAATGTTTTTTATGTCAGGCCACCAATAACTCTAACCTATAATTAGTTAACCTAATTAATTAAAATAACTCCTAGGTGTTTAAACCAACATAACTTTTGTGGGTATGTGCATATCAATCATTTTTCCAATCAAATAACATTTATTATATCTACACTTTAACTATGCATGCTCCTAATTCCTGTCATTTCATACTGATGTTGTTCTGCACCCCTTTTGGTGTACACACTATACTCCTCCAGAGTATACTATATGAAGGCTATACTCTTGCATGTCTTCATCTGGTCCATATTGGGAATCAACTCATTATGGGCAGAGGAGCCATGAAGGACAGAGGCAGTGGGTAATAAGGAAAACTGATGCTTCTTTGTAGGATGTTCCACCCAGCAGCAGTCATTAAAAGTTTTATTCAAGGAAAGTCTTATTCTCTCCTGTGGAGTAGGGGGGTACTCTTCCAAGCTGCCCTTGAAGATTTCTGGTTTCTGTCTCATAATTCGAGCTGTAGTTTTATGACTCTGAATTTGACCCTTCACCTTGTATGATCCTGAGGGCCTTCAGGAACATCCAGGTGATCCACAGTCTTTACAGCCATTACTGCTACTATAGGACCAAGGGCCACAGCACGTCATCTTCCACTACTTGTATGTCACCCTACGCCACATTAGTGAAAATTTAAGTAACCATATAGATGCAGTAAGCTATAGATTACTAATGTCCTTTTTCTTCCCACCAAGATTACCTATGTGTTCCACGAATGTATGAAGCTATATAATCCAAGAACCAGTCTTTCAGGCCACCTCCACTACCAGATACTTTATCAACAATGTTCCTAACAGAGATGGTGCATGCAATTGGGCTAGTCTGAGAAAAATTTAATAAAGGACTACCTCCACAGGTATGACCAAGATAAAAGGAAACACATGAGGAAAGATGTAGTTCCTCCTGAGCTAACAAATCCTGAGAACCATTTCAATTTGGGGCCTGGAGGGGCAGGGGAGTGTGCAGTTATGAAGCTGTGGAGTTGTCCACATGAAAGGAGCTATGCAGCTGCAGGCAGAGAGGTGAGTGTGTGAATGCCATGACCTCATTTTGCTCCCACTCAAGTAGCTGAATCTAAAGAAGTAAATGAAAATTGTCCATCACACATAATCTTAATTGGGAAGACACTTCAACTGGGATCTTGTGGCTAAAAATTAAGGGTTCAGATTTCATTCTAACTGCAACGCAACCCCACTTAAAAAAATTTGTTTACCTTTATACGTTTCAGCATGAATGTGGAAATGAAAGACAACTCAGGGTGAAAGGTGGAGGAATAAAATGTAACCATAAAGAGCTCATTAATCTAAGAAGATCTAAGAACCAGTAAGGCAGCTTAACCACATTACCAGCATCTGTCACTCCTGAGTACCCATGAAATAATACCATCATGTACACGAGTGAAAACTAGTTGAGCATAAAGTTTTAGAAGAAAAAAATATGTACTATGTGTAAAGTCTCATGAACTGCATAGCTTTCTAGGAACATAGCACATTTTATTGTAGTCTATTCCAGCATTTTAGAATCTTACCTCGAATAGAATAGTCAGTTTTATGGCCATATTCTGTCACTGACAAATCACACCTCTAGTGTATATCCAATCACCTCTTTGAAATAAATGGTATTAGCAACTTAAGGTAATAAAATTATTTGTGACAAGAATAGAATATTGATTTCATTCTATTTTTCTCTGGTAATTTGTTAAAGAAACATTCATAAGAAGTTAGGTTCTGGGCCCAATCAATTGAAAATAACAACAAAATCAATTTATTGTTAGCTAACCAACTTTCCGTATTTCTAGCATCTGTGTTTATTGTCTGTAGCTTATATATACTTTATTATTCAATGTTTTATTGATTCTTTCCCAGATTATGTACTCCACAAAGATTACAAGAGATAAAAAAAAAAGTTTAGTTCCAGTGTCTATCTTATCATCTTCCCAAAATTTATGAACATGCACATTTTATTACCTTTTCTCGTAGAAAGCTAGTCAGACTTTCTTATGAGAAAACATGGAAGACCACAGTTTTTTCCCCTTTCCACACAGATTCAAATTATTTACACTGGGACACCAGGGAGTGAAGACACAGCCATCCCCCAGACCTGATAGTCTTGCTGCTACTTCCAATGGTGGTTCTTTCTGGTACCCTCAAGTAGGTAATTTTATTAGTGACCTTTGCAGGACCTTTAGCTCAGAATCTTGGAAACTATAGTGCCAACTGGAACAAGTCATTTTCCAAGTTTTTGTCAATGGTGCCAGAAGCGATCAGTAGAGCCTGTTGTAAGCAGCTCTAGAAGCCACGTCAGTTAAGAAGACTAGTACCTAGAACTTCATGGCAAAAAGGTACAGCTGTGTCCAGAAAATGCATCATTTCGTAAGTCCTTTGCTTCCTTGAAGGTTAGAATGCCCTGAAACAGATTAAATTCCTATGTGTCGTTTTAGTATGAAATAATCCATGACACTTTGACTGCTAACCCCACCAAAAGCTGCCATGTGAGCACATAATCATTCTAGTCATTACTATTTTGTAGAGATCCTATATAGTTTCTTTATGGAAATACAAAGTCCTGGGGAAAGCAGAATTCGATTTATTTAAAGATGTTTTTTAAGGTTAACTTTCCTGGAGCACATATTCCCTTAAACGGAGAGCTCCCATAGTGTTTATAATGTGTTCTTGCCTCTGAAGGCCTGAGTCAGGAGAAGCTTCCAGAGTGTTTGACAAGCTGTTTGTGTTTGAGGGCTTTATTTTAATTATGCTGAACAATCGGGAAAATTGAAATAGAATACTATAAATACCAGCATTTGTTTGCAAGTTCCCAAACACAATGCATGTTTAATGTGTCTAACTTTTTACACCAGCTATAGGGAGAGAAAAAAAATGAGCTAGACAAGATCTTCCAACAACAAAGAAATATTTCTTGATGGTAAAGGGCAACAAGACAATTTCCTCTTGTTTCTGTATAGTGACTTTACAGAATTACTTTTAAAAAGTAAACCTTTTGCTCTTAACAAAAAAAATAGTGCACACAATGGTATTGTCTCATGGGTACCAAGGAGTGACAGGTGCTGCTAATGTGGTCAGCTGCCCAGCTGGTCCTCAGCTTGTCTTAGGTTAATGAGCTCTTTTTTCTTTTTAATCCTCACCCAAGGATATTTTTCTATTGCTTTTTATGTTTTTTTTAAGTTCAAATATAAAGGTTATATATTTCTAAAAATCATTTTATCAAGATCTCTTTATACAAAGTATTAACTGATAACTTTACAAATTTCTACCTTAGATGGGGTTATACCACCATTTTCATTCTTTTTTTAAAAAGAATTGTTTAAAGTATTACCTATGTCTCTGTTTCCCCCATTGGCCTCTCCCCCGGCCACTCCCACCGTGGAGCACTCCCACCCCCGAGCACATGCCCTCACCCCCTCTGGTGTGTGTCCATTGGTTATGCTTATATGCATGCATACAAGTCCTTTGGTTGATCTCTTCCCCTCCCCCCCAACCCTCCCCTTCCTTCCTTCAGAGGTTTGCGGTTTGTTCAATGCTTCTCTGTCTCTGGATCTATTTTTGTTCATCAAATTATGTTGATCATTATATTCCATAAATGAGTGAGATCATATGATAGTTATCTTTCTCTGTCTGGCTAATATTGCTTAGCATAATGCTCTCCAGGTACATCCATGCTGCTGCAAATAGTGAGAGTTCTTTCTTTTTTATAGTGGGGTGGGATTCCATTGTGGATGCACCAGTTTTTTAATCTATTTATCTGCTGATGGGCACTTAGGCTATTTCCAAATGAGTCTCAGAGTGCATGACCCTCCCGCCAAGCCTACCACTTCAGCCACAGGCTCCACATGACTCCTCACTTGGACCTTCTGTGAAAGAAAAAATGGGGAGACAAAGAAACAGCCCCAAAAGGAAAAAAAAAGAAGGGATTGCCATAAAAGGAACTAAAAGATATAGAGGCACCCATCGCTTTTAGAGAGAGGGAAAGATAGAGAGAAGCATCGACGTGAGAGAAACACATTGATTGGTTGCCTCTTGCACAGACCCTGACCAGGGCCCAGGCCAGGTGCAACCAAGGTACAGATATGCCCTTGACCAGAATCAAACCTGGAACCCTTCAGATTGTAGGCCGAGGCTCTATCTACTGAGCCAAACTGGCTAGGGCTTAATGAGCTCTGTATGATTACATTTTATTCCTCCTCCTTTCAACCTCAATTGTCTTTCATTTCCACATTGAAGCTGAAACGTATAAAGGCAAAATGCTTTTTTAAGTTTGTGAAATAGCCTTATTTTGCTGAAAACAAATACAAAGTATCATAAGAGACTGTAATGAACAATTATACACCAACAAATCAGATGACTTAGAAGAAATGGATAAATTTCTGGAAATATACAACTTACTAAGATTAAATTATGAAGAAACAGAGGCCCGGTGCACTAATCCTGCAGGGATTAGTTTGAAACTGACTGACATCCCCTGAGGGGTTCCGGATTGCGAGAGGGTGCAGGCGAGTCCAAGGGACCGACCGGTGCATGATTGGGCCAGGGAAAGACTGCAGGAGGGCTCCAGGGCATGTCCAGCCCATCTCGCCCAGTCCTGATTGGCCAGACCCCAGCAGCAAGCTAACTTACTGGTCAGAGCTTCTGCCCCCTGGTGGTCAGTGCACATTATAGCGACTGATCAAATGGTTGAATGGTCAGACTCTTAGCATATTAGGCTTTTATTATATAGGATAGGACACCTTAAAAGATCTAAAAGAGTAAAGAGATTAAATCTGTAATCAAATATTTCCCAAAAAAGAAAAGCCCAGAATCAGATAGCTTCACTGATGAATTCTAACAAACTTTTAAAAAAGAATTAATACCAATCCTTCTCAAATTTTCCAGAAAACTCATGAAGAAAGAGCATTTCCATACTCAATTTATAAAACCAGGATTATTCTAATACCAAAGCCAGACAAGGATACTACATAAAATAGAAGATTGCAGGCTAATTAATCTTCGATGAACATAAGTGCAAAAATTCTCAACAAATGCATAAAACTGATTTCAACAACACATTAAGAGAATTATACACCATGATCAAGTAGGATTTATCCCTAGGATGCGGTTATAGTCCAACATCTACAAATTAATAAATGTAATATACCACATTAACAATAAAGGATAGAAATCATATAATCCTCTCAATAGATGCAGAAAGCACATCTGACAAAATTTAGCATCCTTTCAATAAAAAAACCTCTCAACAAAATACATACAGAAGAAATCAAAATAATAAAGATTATATATATGACAAACCCACAGCTAGTATACTCAGTGGTGAAAAGCTGAAAGCGTTTTCCAAGACAAGTGTGCCCACTCTTATCACTCCTCTCCAAGCATAGTATTAGAAGTCCTAACCAAAGCAATTAGGCAAGAGAAAGAAATAAAAGTCATCCAAATCAGAAATGAGGAAATAAAATTGTATCTGTTTGCAGATGGCATGATCTTATATGAAGAAAACCCTAAGGAATCTACCGAGAAACTGTTAAAAATAATAAGTAAACTTCAACTATCAGTTGTGTTTCTATAAACTAATAACAAAATATCTAGAAAAGAAATTAAGAAAACAATCCCATTTACAATAGCATCAAAAACAATAAAATACTTAGTAATAAATTTAATCAAGGAAGTGAAAGATCTGTATGCTGAAAACTATAAAATTCAGAAGAAAGAAATTAAAGAAGAGACAAATAAATGGAAACTATTCAATGCTCATAGATTGGAATAATTAATATTGTTAAAATATGCATTTTACCCAAAACAAATTTATAGATTCTAGGCAATTCCTATCAAAATTCCAATGGCATTTTCACAGAAATAGAAAAATCAAGCCTAAAATTTGTATGGACCAATAAGACTCTGAAAAGCTAGAATAATTGAACAAGAAAAGTTGGAGCCTTCAACACTCTCTGATTTTAAACTATATTGCAAAGATGTAATAATCAAAATAAAATGATATTGGCATAAAAATTAACATATAGATGAATAGAACAAAATAGTGAGTCCAGAAATAAGCCCACATATATATGGCCAAGATATAATTTTTGACAAAAGCACCAAGCATAGACAATGGGGAAAGAACAATCTCTTCAATAAATGATCGTGAGAAACCTGGGTAATCACATGTGAAAGAATAAAATAGGAGACTTTTCTGTATCTCACACCATACAGAAAATTCAATTCAAATTGGATTAAACACTTAAACATAAAACCTGAAACTATAAAAGTCCTGGGAAAAAAAACATAGAAGAAAAGATCCTTGACATAGTCTTCGCAATGATTTTTTGGATTCGAGACCAACAGCGCAAGCAACAAAAGAAAAAAATAAACAAGTGGGACTATAGCAAACTAAGAATTGTCTATACAGCAAAAGAAATAATTAATAAAATGAAAAAAGAACCAGCAGGATGAGAGGAAATATTTACAAATCATATCTGGTAAAGGGTTAATATCCCAGCTATATAAGGAACTCTTACCACTCAGTAGCAAAAAATAAATAAAAATAAAAAATAACCCAAATAAAAAATAGGCAAAAAACCTGAGTAAACATTTTTCCAAGGAAGACATATACATGGCTAACAGTTATAGAACAAGATGGTCAACATCACTAATCATCAGGAAAATGCAAATTAAAATCACAATGAGATATTGCCTCTCATCTGTTATAATGACAGTCATCAAAAGGTCAAGACAATAAGTATTGGCAGGGATGTGGAGAAAAGGAAACTCCTGAATACTATTGGCAGTTATGTAAATTGGCACCATGAGAAACAGTACGGAAGTTTCTTAAAAAATTAAAAATTGAACTACTATATGATCCAGCAACCCCATATCTGAGCATACATCCAAAAGAAATAAAATCACTATCTCAAAGAGATATTTGCACCCACCCCCGATCATTATAGCATCTAATCTAATAAAAGAGTAATATGCAAATTGACCATCACTCTGAGACACCTAAGCCACACCCACCAGCTAAGCCATGCCCATCAGCCAATCAGAGCAGCTGTATGCAAATTAACCCAGACAAGATGACGGCCAGCAGCCACAGAGCTAGAGCAAACAGGAGGCTTGCATCGCACCAGCGATGGAGTTGAAACTGCCTGCCTAGGCTGGTCAGGCCTCTGCTCAAGGCAACAATGTTTCAACTATAGAAGACACAGAGCTGAAGCAAGCAGGAGGCTTCATTGCCTGACCAGGCCTCCGCTCAAGGCAACAAAGTTTCAATTATAGAAGATAAATAAACCCCAGAACCTGAATCCAGCCAGCCTCGCTGGGACGTTGGGTCAATGGGAGCTGTAGGCAGCTTGAAACGGCCCTCAGCCCCTCACTCAGGCTGGCCACACCCCCATGGTGTGAGGGTCCCCACTGGGGGGCTTGGCCAGCCTGCAAACAGCCATCAGCCCCTCACCTAGGCTAGGCAGGCATGCCAGCAAGTGGACATCCCCTGAGGGGTCCCGGCCTGTGTCCTTTCGCAGTCTGGGACCCCTCGGGGGATGTCCACCTGCTGGCTTAGGCCTGCTCGCCAGGGGATTGGGTCTAAGCTGGCAGTCAGACATCCCTCTGGCACACCAGGAGCCCTCTGGGGATGTCCACTTACAGCAGGGAGCAGACCTAAGCTGCAGTTGGACATACTTAGCACTGTAGAGAAGGTGGTAGAGGCTCCCACCACCACCGCTGTACTGTCAGCCATCAGCCTGGCTTGTGGTTAAGCAGAGCTCCCACTGTGGGAGCACACTAACCACCAGGGAGCAACTCCTGCATTGAGCATCTGCCTGCTGGTAGTCAGTGTGTGTCATAGTGACCAGTCATTCCCAGTGGTTCTGCTGTTATGGTCAATTTGCATATTACCCTTTTATTATATAGAATAGAAGCCTGGTGCATGGGTGGGACTGGCTTGTTTGCCCTAAAAGGTGTCCTGGATCAGGGTGGGGGTTCTGCTGGGGTGCCTGGCCAGCCTGGGTGAAGGGTTGAAAGCTGTTTGCAAGCTGGCCACAGCCCCCTTCAACCCAAGCTCCCAGTGAGGCTGGTTGGAGGCAGGTATCTGGGATTTATTTATCTTCTATAATTGAAACTTTGTTACCTTGAGCAGAGGCCAGATCTGGTCCAGGCTGGTGGGAATGTAGGCTTCCTCCATCACCAGGGTAACCAAGCCTCCTATTTGCTCCAGATCTGTGGTTGCCTGCCACCATCTTGGTTGGGTTAATTTGCATATAGGTGCTCTGATTGGCTGGTGGGCATGACTTGGGGCCTAGCAGAGGTGAGGTAAATTTGCATGTTTTTCTTTTATTAGACTAGATAGCAAGATATGAAAACAAGCTAAGTCTACATCAATGAATGAATGGAATAAAGAAAATGTGATGTGTGCCTGCTGGGCATGCATGTGTGTGCATGTTTGTGTGCATGTGTGTATATGTGTGAAATAAGTCAGACAAAAAGATAACTATTACATGATCTCACTTATGTGTGGAATAAAAAAAACAATCCACAAAACTATAACCCATATTAACAGAGAAAAGAAGGGGGGTATTTTTTTAAAGAAGAAAAAACAAAGAAAGTGAGTGGATCATGGGTGTTATTGTTGAATGGGTACAGTTTCAGTTATGCTAGTGAAAAAGAGTTCTGGCGATGGACAGTGGTGATAGTTTCACGTGCATTTACTTAATAACACTGTACTATGTAGTTAAAAATGGTTAACACAATACATTTTATGTTATGTGTATTTTTACCACAATAAAAAGTAATGGGGGAGGAGGTGTAATTACTACTAAAAAAACAGAAACTACACAATTAATAGAAGTAACAACAGTGATGATGATAATGATATAACCTGAGCCTTGGCTTTAAAGATTGTAGTCTCTGATAATTTTTTGAAAAAAAATGTGAAGAATTGTAAGAAATAGGCTCCCTGATTAGGACTTTTTATTAACATTTAATGCATATTTGATATAATGCCCATCAGAACCCAGGCACGCACTCCATAACTATGGATAATAAATAAATTAAAAATAAAATATATTTTAGAAAATGAAAATGAAGACACCTTTGAGAAATATGTTAGAACACTTGTCAATACAGACTGCATAGGCTCAGATTCTTGGTATTTAACATTCTCTTGACAACTACAAATAAAAGGATTGACAAATCAAATTCACCATATTAATAAATTAGGATAATTAAATTACTTCAGAAGAAGGCTTTTCAGGTATATTCACATACCATGTATAAAGTAAATGTTAATGGAACGAGAGCTTTGGAATGTTGTAAATGTTGCATCTGCATCTATCCAGGGCTTTAGAACTTGCCACTAGTTCATCTGGCCTCCTCATCCCAATCATTTCAACCCTGAGATTTTTATTTTTATTTTTTGAACACTGATAATTCAAAGACAGCTTTTAGAGGTGGATCCAGGGTTTGTGTGGCTTCGACAATTTAGAGAGCCATCTCTAAGAATAAGAATAAAAATTCAAGTCCTTGAAAATGCATTGCAGGGTTACTCCCAGGAACACCGTTAGCTGCATGGTAAACCTGCCTCTCCAGGTTCCTCATTTTATAATCAAGGATGAATAGTTTTCTTTTGACTGAGTGCAATCAGCTCTCTCCAAAGAACTAAGAAAATACTTTCTTTTCCCAACAGATCTTAATTTATGGTTTCAACAAATGTTTCTCTGAGTTCCCCCACCAAGGAGAAACAAGTTCAGCTGTTTTGAAATATTTCCATTTGGATAGTTATAAATGGCAGTAGTGTGGGCGCAAAAATTACTAAAAAGATCTGAAACACAAAGGAGAGTATAAACTCAAGAGAATATAAAGGCAAGTACAAGCCAAATTATTACTTACAACTTGTCTTTAGATTCTAATTGCAATATCATAAAATATGAGAGATACAAAAAATAGAGAATGGAAAGATACTGGCAAATAATGTTGATACTTTCATTTAGTACGAGTTATTACATTTAAGTAAGGGAACCATATAGGATATATTTTGAATGTTCAAATCCACTTAAAATGAATTTTAATTCAACTTCTTTTAATCCAGCATTTTCCTACAGGAAGAGCTCTCATGGGAAATCTGGCTACATAGTTTCAATTTCTTAAGTCTCTTACCTGGCACTCAAGAGCATGTGCTCATTAATTTTAAGCTGTTGATTCCAGACAAACAATGAGTTACTATATCGTATATGCTGTACAGGTTGACATGGAAAGAGTTTTATTCAATATTTGTTTTTGTTATTATCTCCATACCGTCTTACTAAATAGCCTACTTATGAATATGGTAATGAATAATTTGGACTCATAGTTTGCTTTTGTTAAACAAAGCATCCGAACTACCTCAGGAGAATCTCTGATTTGAATCTCAACTTAAAATA
>PVJC01042189.1:0-15021 GCA_004026665.1 Murina feae
CACGGCCTGGCACCAGGGAAGAGGGTGCAGCTTGAGTTCCTCTGGCCTGGTGCCAGGGCAGGGGGAGCAGCCTGAGGTCTCCTGTCAAGCCCTGCAGGTGGAAGGCATGACCTGAGGTCCCCTCTCAAGCCCCATACAGGAGGTGGGTGGGCAAGCAGCCTCAGGTCCCTCCTGATTGCTCCTTAAGACTTGTTATGGGAACTTAGCCTCAGCTGTGGGTGCAAATGGACTGGAGTGATGGTCAATTTGCATATTCCCTCTTTATTATATAGGATTCTCGATCCTGCTTGTTTGTCGGATATATTTTACAAGTCAGTTCCCATTCTGCACCCTATCTTTTCATACGCTCTGTAGGGCCTTCCACAGAACAAACGTTTTTAATTTTGATAAAGTCGGAGTCAGTCGTACTGTTTCCTGTCGGTAAGATTCTGGATGGCAGGTCTTTTCTTGGGCATTGGGGAAACAGCATGAGCACCTTCACCATTTCTATTATTCTCACTACTCCCTAGAAGCAAGGGGACATTTTCTCTGATTTCAAGATTTTTTCCTTTGTCCGTAGTTGTTAGCAGTGTCATTTTATGATGTGTCTTAGCATGGATTTCCTTTGGAGGATTGCTCATAACCACGGGATAAACTCATGGGAGAATGTCACACGTATGAGTCACTGGTGATAGCAGAAAACAGGAGATAGCTGGTCAGGGTGATGAGACTGACATGCAAATATGATCATGTCACTCAAGAACTGAAGGCTCTTAAATAATTTCCCAGTGTCTACCGAGAAATCCAAGCTCAGCAAAACATGTAAGGCCATCTGTGAGCTCACGACCTCCTACCTCACATCTTACCTCCCCTACATGGATCTGCTTACAGTTCCCTTGCACTCTTGTGTTATCCTTGCTCTACTCTTTGTGCCATTTCTTCTCTCTACAGTGCCCTTGCCCACCCATTGCTCACCATATTTTCAGTCTAGCTAGCTCCCCCTCCTCCTTCCAGATTTACCATGACCTTGAGGTAGGCTTCTCTGGCCACCCCTCCCTCGATTCATTAACTCATCTCTATGCTCCAAGCTTGCCTTGTGCTTTGTGCTAATTGAGTACTTGTCATATTATATTGAAACTAGGGGCCTGGTGCACAAAAATTTGTGTACTCGGGAGGTCCCTCAGCCCTGCCTATGCCCTCTCACAGTCTGGGACCCCTCAGGGGATGTCCACCTGCTGGCATGCCTGGCCAGCCTGGGTGAGGGGCTGATGGCTGTTTACAGGCTGGCCAAGACCCCCAGTGGAGACCCTCACCCCATTGGGGTGTGGCAAGCCTGGGTGACAGACTGAGGGCTGTTTTCAGGCTGCCCACAGTCCCTTCAGGTTTTGAGTCCCTACTGGGGTGCCTTCCCACAGTCCATTTAGGGTTCGGGTCCCTACTGGGGTACCTGGGCAGCCTGGGTGAGGGGCTGAGGGCTGTTTTCAGGCTGCCCACAGTCCATTCAGGGTTCGGGTCCCTACTGGAGCACCTGGCCATCCTGGGTGCGGGGCTGAGGGCCGTTTTCAGGCTTTCAGGCTGCCCACAGCTCCCATTGAACCAATGTCCCAGCAAGGCTGGCTGGAATCAGGTTTCTGGGGTTTATTTAACTTCTATAATTGAAACACTATTGCTTTAAGCTCAGGCCTAGGCAGGTAATGAAGCCTCCTGTTTGCTTCAGCTCCATGGCTTCTATAATTGAAACAGTGTTGTCTTAGTAGAGGCCCAGCCGGCCTAGGCAGACAGTTTCCTCCATCGTTGGTGCAATGGAAGTCTCCTGTTTGCTTCAGCTCTGTGGCTTCTATAATTGCAACTGTGTTGCCTTGAGCAGAGAGAGGCCCAGCCAGCCTAGGCAGACAGTTTACTCCTGGTGCAACAGAAGCCTCATGTTTGACCTAGCTCCATGGTGATTGGCCTCCATCTTGGCTGGGTTAATTTGTATACAGCCACTCTGATTGGCTGGTGGGCATGGCTTAGGCATCCCAGGGAAATGGTCAATTTCAATATTACTCTTTTATTATAGTAGATGTTCCATTTATAAGTCTTGTTTCCCCTCTGGACTGTGAGTTCCACCAAGAGAGAAAGCCCATTCTTATCTCACTTTGTAGCTGCGTTGCCAACACAGTGCATATAATACTGAATAAATGACATGTCAGGTGCTAGTGGTATCCCCATTCATATCTGGGCCTTACCACCTACTATGGGTGCAGCTCCCATCTGTCGTAGGCTTGTGGCAATTCTAGCTGTTCCTGAAATAATTCACTGGGCTTGTTTCTTCAGATAAATGAGAGGTGGGACAAAATGCCTTCTATTTAAAGATGATCTAAAAAGGAAATAGGTGACTTATTGGCTTCAGCCAAATATAAAATGAATTTGTAATTGTTTATGATGTGAGGTGTGCTTTGGTCTCAGTGATTAAGGACTCAGCTTTGGAGGCAGAGCAATCTGTGGACAAATCTCTTTCTATTACATATTCAACCTTGGAAAGAACCCAGCTCTCAGTGACTTCCTCTGAAAAATGGAACTAATATACCTGGGTTGTTGGGAGAATTCAATGATATAATTCTTGCAGACTATGAAACATAGAGAACTGTTATGATTGTTTTTATTAACATAAAGGTTATGGCTACAAATTTGCATATCTATACATAAGCTGAAGAGAACTTTGAGGACGACAGTGAAACATCAAGAGTGTTTGTTGTAAACCTAGAAAAGCACCCTTGCACGAAGGCATGGAAAGGTTAACCTTATTCATTCACTCATTTAGAAAAGGTTAACTTCTCACATTGCAGAATGTCCAAGACACAGTGATCTTTGGCCCTTTTGCAAATTAAAAGGATTAAGTGAAAGGGAACCCCTGATCTCTAGAGCCGAGTTTGGTGGAGTCCCGAAAGGAGTGTGTGCCCGTGCGTGTTCTGTTTTAAAGGCCTGGAAACTTCTCTGGTCAGCGCTCTGTAAATAGGCTCTGCTGGATTACCTGAACCTGCAAAAAACGAGGTGACTGACACCAGAACCGTCAGAATGTCTAGTGCGCCGTGGTTTCACCCTTCCTAAAGCCTCTTATGTAAAACAGGTTTCAAGCAAAGCTGCCTGATGGGAGAGGGGGAGCAAGCTCACTCTGCCTCCCCCTAAAGGGCCCCATGTGGGGCGGGGGAACTGGGAGGCCTGGGTGGCAGACCCAACTGTCCCACTCCCTGCCTGTGTGTGATCGTGAACAAGTTCCAACCTCTCTGTTCTCAATCCCCTCACCCATAAGATGCAGAGACGCTGTGTTCCCCTCCGTTCTATGATTCTCCAAGCCTTCCTACCAGCCCTTTCTGGGGCCTGGCGGGCCTGGGAGCTCCACATTTGGCCCTCATTGTTGGCAAAGATTGAGCTTTTCCCTTATCCAACGAGGTCACTGATTGACACTGTATCTGGTGCTGCTGATGAGATGATAGGTTGTGCCTGCCCAAATCCAGATTGTGGTTTGGGAGAAACTTTAGGAGAAGTAAACATTGGAAGCGACACATAAGGAGCCAGCACCAAGAATGCTAAGGGGGCAGGATCTCTGTGCATAATAATAATGTTGATGACATCAAACAAACAACTTGGGTATGTAAGTAACAGCTCCGTGTCTCAGACAATTTTTGCCATAGTATGAGAATGGTGATGCTCAATTTGGGGTCAGGATTCAAAATTCCCGAAATCCCTCACCCCCACCCCACATACACACAGAAATTTCAGATTCAGTTTAAGTGGGCAGAGCCTCGTTGTCTGTGTTTGGGGAGTTCTGAAAGCAGCCAAGGTTGAGAATCACAGATTTAGGGAGCTGAGCCCGTCTGCTGCTTCCTCAAGGCAGACATTTCCACATGCACATCAAAAGCAAATGATAAAACTGAAAGGCTTGTATCATTTACCTGACGAAGTCTAGCTTTCAGTGGCTGTCATTCCTGTTTCATCGTGCCTAACGCTGGCTCAGCACGCAACAGGCACAGTTAATATTTATACTGTTTACAAAATACCTCAGTGCATCCCGGAGCCATGGCGCACGGGAGAGAAGCGGCTGCCTCCTCCTCTGGTTAAATTCTCTGATGGCAGTTCCATGGTCTGTGACAGAGCTCAGGTACTTGGACTGTCAAAGCCTCAGACTGTGAGTCCCAGGTGATGTTGTGGACATGATGGGAATGGGCGCTGTTCAAAAGGAATGCCCCACACGTTACCAGGGCAACACTGGGAGCATCTACAGTGTCACCCAGCGTGCAGTGGGCATTGTTGTGAACAAGTAAGTTAAGGGCAAGGTTCTTGCCAAGAGAATGAATGTGCGTATTGAGCATATGAAGCTCTCTAGGAGCCGGATCGCTTCCTGAAAAGTGTGGAGGGAAATGATCAGAAAAGGAAGGAAGCCACAGGAAAGGTACCTGGGTTCACCTGAAGTGCCAGCCTGCTCCACCCAGAGAAGCACACTGTGTGAGAACCAGTGGAAAGAAGCCTGAGCTGCTGCACCTATTCCCTATGAGTTCATGGCATGATAAGTGGGGAAAAATAAAAAAGACTTCAGTGCTGATTTAAAAAAAAGAATGTGACTGTTTAAAGGGGGGGGGGGTGGGATGGCCTCGTTCCTAAGAGCTTGTCCCCTGGCTCTGTGACCTTGTTTACTTGGTGTCCCAGACCCAGCCCTGTCCTCCAGCAGCTGTCCCTGGATGATTTGCAAGCGGGCAGCTAAACCTCGGGTGTCCCTGCATCAGAGAACTACCTGCAACTTAATACACGAGCTTAACCTCCCTTGGCTGGGATTGAAGATTTCCTCAAACGGAGGTCGTCTGACGTCATAGGCAGGTGCTGAGGCGGTACTTAGTCTAAATCGCACCTCTGTCAGGGCAATTCAATCACCGGTTTGTTCCCTCAGTCAAGGAGCCCGTGTTTCCACGTATTACTTCTTCAGACTCTTCAGAGTAGACCCAGGGAGTGGCTGGTGCCACCAAGACAAAAACCAAGCATAAGAAATGGAGAACTCCAGTGGAGAAATCTACTGACCGAATCCTGTCTGTGCAGGGTTTTCATCACACTCCAATGTTTGTCTTTTATAAAACATAGAATCCCCTAATTTGTAAAGAAAGAGCTCAAGGAATTGTTTTAAAATAAAAATATACTTGCCTCAATAATTCCATTCCTAGTGTTTTTTGAGCTGCTTGTTTTTCTTCTCCCACAGAAGGGAGGGAGAGGGATTGGGAGGGGTTCAAGGAGGGAGGGGCAGGGAAGGAACAGTTACATACGGATGTGCTTGAAGCAACATAGAGTTGTGGTGTATCAACTTGATGGACTATTATAAAATTATAATTCTGAACAGTACAGAATGACATGAAAATGCTAATGTTTATGTGAGGAAAGCAAAATACAACAGTGCCTCTAAACTATGCCTGGTAAATGCGTGAATGTGTATGAATAAAAACTAGCAAGAAATATGGAAAATAAAAGGTTTCTATTTGGTAGCTGTGGAATACTGGGCTTTTATTCATTTAAAATTTTCTGTTAATGCTGTACAATATAGTTTGCGCAATAAAAAGGAAACATTGTATGTCTTTTTTTTTTTTACAACAGTTTAATGTTCTCTTGTAGGTATGATCTATCTCTACAGTGTACTCTGAAGAGTATAAACTCATCCTATTCTGTGAAGGCTTGAAGCTTCTTGAAGATTTTATATATCCAACATTTAATATTTATAACATGAATAGAATATATATGTCATTGTCCCTTGATAGATGAAGGCCTAGAGGTGCTGGGACATGAATGGTAGGACCAAGGTTATTTCATTTATCAATGACGAGCAGGAGTAGAGGAAGAACATCATAAATCCCCAGCTTGGAAACGACATCCAGCTCATGATCTATCCTGTGTTTTCAAAGAGCCCAGTGGAGCACCACATTGTCACTGAGAACTTGGTGGGCATTGACATTTGAAGTCCAGGACGAGTATAGAAAAGAGACTGTTAGCCAGTCTCTCCCTGACTCCAGCCTCACCATGGTCTAATTCATCATACGCACACAGCTGGGAGATGGGTCTTAAGTGGAGCTTTCATCACGTCTCTCCCTACTCCATCCTGACTACAAGGCAACAGTGCGGGACTCCAGACGCTGGCTGGTAGGGCCATTCCTAAGCCAGCTCCACTCAAGCTACTACCCGGAGTGTCTCTCTCTTTTCCTTTTCAATCAAGTTGTCTAATACTTTCTATGTGGTTGATAATCCTCTAAAATGTTGTACATTTTCATGTTCATCTACAAAGAAATCAATATTTTTAGAATTCTGAGCCTCAGTGTCAGGTCGGGATCATGGAAGCATCAAGGAGAACCTCTGTTACTGCTGTGGGCTGATGCGTAAGAACAGAGGCAGGACCAGCACGCAATGATGTCACGCAGCGCTACCTGGAAGCCAGCGTTGCCTGGTGGTTGGGATGGAGCAGTGGGCGGGAGCACTGAGTCATCTCAGGACACATGTGGATCAGTCTGCTGCATGAAAGCTTGCACTGTAGCATTTGGCTTTTAATGACGTCAGCATCAACTTGGCCACTGCAAAACATCATCCATCAAAATAAATTAACCTATTTCAGCTGAAAATGACTGGTTTCGTACTTCCATTACTCCATTTGTAAATTTGCTTTGGTTGGTAAGTGCTCTAATGCTTTCAGTTTGTTGTTTCAGTTACTATGGGTAACAAGTTACTCCCAAATTTAGTGGCTTAAAATAACATTTCGTTATTATTTTTTCAGGTTCTGGTGGTTGACTGGGCTCCACTAGGCAGTTGTCGCTCAGGGTCTCCCACACAGTTACTGTCCGGTAGTGGCTGGGACTTAAGTTATCTGAAGGCTCCCGGACATGTCTGATGCCAGAGCTGAGAAAGCTGGAATGCGGGGGCCCCTTGGGCCTGTGTCCTCACTCTGTGTGGTCTCCTCACGTGGTCCATGGGAGCTTCAGGGTAGCCTGACTTCTTACAGGGAAGCTCAGTACTTTGCAGGAGATAGGTAGGTATGTAGATAGATGATAGATAGATAGATACATACATACATACATACATACATACATACATAGAAAGGTACATAGATACATAGATAGACAGACAGATACTGGAGGGACAGACACACTGGATCACATTTTCTAACTTAGTGGCAGAAATCATGCAGTCTCACCTTCATCACATTCTTAACATTAGAAGCAAGTGGCAAAGCCAGCCCACCTTCAAGCGGAGGGAATTAGAGTTTTCTTTCATGGAAGATGTGTCCAAGAACTTGACAACATGTTAAAAGCCAGCCCGGTTACATGGCTCCTTCTCTTTCCCACCTGCTTCCTAAAACCTGTCATCCTTTGCAGCCAGGTGACACATTCCTGGGCCCCTGGAGACACCCCAGGGAGCCCCAGACCCCAGTCACTTCTCCTTTCCTAAAAACCCCACAGCCAGTGGTCTGCACTGTAGAGGTGCCCTTTCCATTCATCCTGCCGTATATTGTTTTGTTTCTGCTGACGGTAACAAAAGTTACAATAGGCACTACACACATGTGATCTAACTGGATTAAAATCCTCGTGCCAGTTCTGTAAGAATATTTTATTAGCCCCATTTTATGGTTGAGTTTATTGCCCAAGGTCATTTCAGCTGGGCTAGGTCAGTTTGACTTTGGACGCTTCCTCTTAAGCACTTTGTATGTGCTGCTTCCTGTCGTGCAGTCATATCTGTGCAGTGTTACTGGGAAGCATGAAAGGGGAGGGGGGAAACAGAAGGAAGCAGGGGGGAGGGAGCAAATAAAAGAGACATACAGGGACAGTCTTGTCAGAGGAACAAGTGACCACAGAGGCTGCTCAGAGGTGCCCTGGTGCCCTGTCAGCCTCTCCAGTTGGGAACTAGCAATCACAGAATGTGCCTGCACCCAGTGGAGGGCAAAGACACTTTGCAAATGTAAATGTCAAATCGGAGAGGTAACCACTCAGAGGTAAAGGTTCCTGGAGAGCTGAACCCTCCTGGGAAAGTGCCTACCTCTGATTTATCTTTAACTTCCAGCAGATCGTCGTAAACCCAACACCCACTCCAGTGCACACACAATATGGCCTTGCACTCATCACATGGGGTAAAGCAGTTTAATGTCACTCGTTTAAATATTTCTCTGAAAGAGGAACTTTGGAGAGTTGCTCGGTGTCATCCGCAGCAAGTGAATGCCAGCAGATGCAGGACATTTCTGGAGGTTTGCTAGTACTTAGATCAGAGCTGATAAATCTCATGCAGGTGTATCGCTGCTACTAGAAGCTTTGCATTAGCAGGGATACTGCAAATTTGCTTTTCATTAACCTAATGAGCAGAACTCAGTAGTTGAACAGGACTTGGAAAGTGCCTGTCAATTAGGTGAGGCACCAGGACTTTTCCATTTGGACTGTGAGGCCCATCCATTAGCAAGATTGCACAATAATGAAAATGTATCTCAGTGGCCAGTTATGTCTTCAGTTATATTTATGACATGCAAACTGGGTTGCTCTGCCAGGAACCTGAGAACTGTCCAGTGTGTGACTGCCAGGGAGCTAAAAATAAAAGCCATTTTTTAACCAAAATTATTAAGAAAGGCAGAGAGGGGTAAAGGAAAATGATGTAGAGGTCTGAAGGAAACACAGCATCAAGATTAAGAGGCAGCTCTCTGCCATGGACTGGGCACTGGACGTGGAACTATAGGACTTCTCTGATTGCAAGTCTCCATATTTAAAAACTAAAGACATTAATAAGAGTTGTTTTGTCAAGTAAAGGAGAATATCTACGAAAGTGCTTAGAACAGTGCCAACCACAAAATAAATGTTCAGTAATTGACTGTTAATATGGTCATCTGGGAATAAATAAAAATGATGTTCCTTCTGTCTTTTGAATAATGGGTTTATTTAAATTTTTGTGATTTACAAATCCCTTTAGGATTATAATACAAGACTGTAGTCTCTTTCTCTAGACGAGTGTGCATGTGTACACACACCACATTTTGCAATTTCAGAGGTTCAAGGACTCTCTGGAGTCTAAAACACTGTGCTCTTATCTATCTTTCCATTCTCTTTTTCCGTTATTTTTTAAGTTCTGTGACCAGATTTTACAATTATGTAACTAGTCTTCCTTAATGGTAGCTTCTAAAAGTAGGAAGACCAACTTTAAAACTATTGGTGTTTAAGATTTGAGAACATTTAAGATCCAGGCTATCAGTCAATCAAAAAATTATAGGTAATTCAACAATAAGAAAATAAACAACCCAATTAAAAAGTGGACCAGCAACCTTAACAGACACTTCACCAAAGAAGATATACAGCTGACAAATAAGCATGTGGAAAGATTCTCCACATCATATGTCACTGGGGAAATGCAAATTAAAACAGCAATGAGATATCATTACGTACCTGTAAGAATGGCCAAAGTCTGGAACACTGGCAACACCAAATGCTGACAAGGCTATGGAGCAACAGGAATGCTCACTCATTGCTGGTGGGAATGCTAAATGGCACGGCCACTTTGGAAGACAGTTTACAAAACTACTTACACTTACCATATGATCTAGCAATCACATTCATTGGAATTTACCCACAGGAGTTGAAAACTTATGTCTACACGCAAACCTACACATGAAGGTTTATAGCAGCTTTATTCATAATTGCCCAAACCTGGAAGCAACCAAGATGTCCTTCAGTAAATTAATGGATGGATATACTTGGCTCATCCAGACAATGAAATATTATTCAGCATTAAGAAGAAATGGACTATCAAGCCAAGAAAAGACATGGAAGAAACGTAAATGCATTTTACTAAGTGAAAGAAGCCAGTCTGAAAAGGCTATACACTACATGACTCTATATGACATCTGAAAAAGGCAAGACTATGGAGACATTGTAAAGATCAGCTGGTTGGAGTGTCATCCTGTACACCTAAAGGTGTGGGTTCGATTCCTAGTCGGGGCACATACCTAGGTTGCAGGTTCAGTCCCCAGTTGGAGCAAGTTCCAGAGGCAGCTAATCAACGTTTCTTTCTCATTTTGATGTTTCTCTCTCTCTCCCTCTCCCTCCCTCCCTCCCTCCCTCCCTCCCTCCCCCCTTCTCCCTCTCACCCTCTTTCCCTCTCTCCCTCTCCCTCTCCTCCTTATCCCCTTCCCCTATCTCTAAAAATCAGTGAGAACATATCCTCAAGTGAGGATTGGAAAGAAAAGAAAAAAAGCAATGAATGCCCTGGGTTGGGGGTAGAGGTCAAAAGGGATGAATAGGTAGAGCACGGAGCATTTTTAAGGTAGTAAAACTATTTTTATATTACAATGGTAGATATATGTTATTATATATCTATCCAAACCCATAGAATGTAAAACACCAAGTGTAAACCCTTCATGTAAACTATGGACATTGAGTGATTTTAATATGTCAATGTAGGTTCATCAATTGTAATCTATGTTCCACTCTGGTGGAGAATGTTAATAATAGGGGAGGCTATGCATGGGTGGGTGTAGGAAACCTCTCTATCTTCTACTCAAATTTGCTGTGAGCCCAAAACTTCTCTAAAAAGTAAAATCTATTTTTAAAATCACAGACTATTTTAAGATTTTCCAAAAGAGTGATTCTGAGTTGATAGTATAGGACTCATAACACATTATCTCCTAGTGACTGTATTAAAAATGACAGTTCCATTACCAGGACAGTGCTCAGAACATATTGGCCTATGAGGTGGGTACTGAACCCCTTACCTTTAACAAACTCAATCTTCTTCCTGCATTTTTCCATCTTGACTTGTTGGGTCAGTCATTAATTTATATACCCATTCAGCAACTGTACTAAATCCTGGCAAGGTATAAAAGAATAAATCAGATCTTACCTTACCCTTAGGAGCTTAAAGTCTATAGGAAAAAGATAACTAAGCAAATAAAGCGTTCTTTGGGCTACACTGAAGATGTGTGTCGGGTGTTGGGTAGTGGGGTAAATTGTATGATTTTCCCCAGGTATTTACGTTGTCCTGGGTCAATGCTCAACCACTGAGCCACTGGTTTGATCCCAGTCAGGGCACATGCCCAGGTTGCTGGCTCGATCCTCTGTGGGGGGCGTGCAGGAGACAGCTGATCAATGATGTTTCTCTTTGATGTTTCTATCTCTCTATCCCCCTCTCTTTTCCCTCTAAAAAAAAAAATCAGTAATATATATTAAAATCAATTCAATATATATATATATATATATATATATATATATATATATATATTTAATTGAGCTCTAGGACACTCATCCTCTTAGTGATCTCACAAGATCCCATGGCTTTAAATATCAACCATAGCCGTGACTCACAAATTTCCATCTGCTGTACAGACCTGCTAACTGATTGTTGACTTGCACATCTCCCTGCCATTCGACATCATCTTTCTCAAATGTTTGAGAGAGATCTAAAATTAAACATGGCTGAAACCGGGTTGTCCATCTCATACCACATCAGCCTTTCTCATCCCCGCTGATGGCAACTCAATCCTAACTCCACGACCACCAGGTCCCTCGGGTCTTTTCTCAAATGTCACCTCATAAAATCCTATCCTGACCACACTATTTAAAATTGCACCTCTCACTTCTGATCAACCCTGTTTCATTTTTTCCTCCCCCTTTCCCCATATAGCACATGTCACCCTCTAACCTACTATGTAATATACGTATTTATTATGCTTATTACTTTTTTTCCTTTCACAAAGGTGAGGGTCTTTGCTTTGTTCACACCTGTGTCCTAGCTTTGTTTGCTTTGTTCATTGATGTGTCTTGTATCTGTGTACACAGGTTACTGAACAAATCTTGCCAAAGTTTACAAAAATAAAATTTCTTTCTGGGTACTGTATGGCTATGGATAGATGGAGGCAGGGAGAAAACGTGTATCAGGAATGGTTTCATCTGCAAGTAATGACTACTTTGGATTAATGAAATAAGAGTTATTTTTACTGAGAATAAGATGTCTGGAAGAGTGGCTTTTGTGCCTGTTCTATCCGAGCTGATGTTTCTGTGAATCTGGTGCCTTTTCTCTCATACTCACAATGGCTGCAGCAGCTCCAGCCATCAAATCTGCATTCTAGGCAAGAAGAAGAAGAAAGGGAGATGAGGTATATTACCAACAATCAGAGCAAAGGTGGAAATGGAAACAGATTCACAAAATATTTTTGTTATGGATTGGGAGAGTGGTAGGAAAAAAAGTGTGATTTTTTTTTTTTTTTTTTTTTTTTTTTTTTAGCAGTTGTGTGAATTATGCAGCCATTCACTTAAGTGGTTCAAAATCAGGAAGAAAGAGATCAGGGGAGAAAAAAAAATCACGGTCTCCAGTTGAGACATACAGTTTTGGAGATGCTTGCCTATCATGTAAGTGTAGATGTCAAAGAGGCAGCTGGATGTACAAGTCTCATAGTCACAGGAGACTCAGGGCCTGGATATCCATGAACACACGAAAGGAATTCAATGCCATCATACTGCATGTGACCAGCAGGGGGAATAGATGGAGAATGTCCAAAATTGAGCCATGGATGACGAGGAGGAGGAGAAAGAACAAACAGGCTGAGAAGGAGAAGAAAATGGAAAATCAGGAAAATGTGTCATTGAAACATTTTAAGAAGAAAATTTACTTAACCTTTCAGAGTTCCAGTTTTCTCGTCTGTCAAGCGAAGTGAATAAAAGTAGCTGTCTCGTAGGGCGTTTACGAGGGTGAAGCGCTGGAACGCATGCAAATGTCTGGCATGTTGACTCACGGTGGTAGGCACACAACCTACGTGTCTTTCCTCTCCCTTTTGCAGAGCCTCCTGGGCCACGGGACCAGACCCACAGGAGGAGAGAACATTCCAAAAACCTTCTTCTATTCCAGCAGCGTATCTTGACGCAGACTAGTAAATAGCCACTTGTCTGGGAAAATATTTACGCAGGATGAAGAGAACAAATATTGATTCTGTTTTATCCTGGTATCTGTGTGCCTCAAGGACAGAGGAGACTCAGAACATGAATTTTAGAAACAGTAACTGTGCTGCTCGTATTTTCATTCCTGTATTAACAGTGAGTGAATTAACACTTGTTTGACGAATAACGGAATGCATCACATGACAGGAAATGACACGATGTTTATTTCAGGGCAGATGTTTGGGAGTATGTGTGTGTTAATTACCTGGAAGTGGTTGATAGAGTTGGTTCTGTAACGATGTTATGAAGTCAATAATGTAGGACTACTTCTTGCTCCAATACCACACTCTGCCCATCACCACTAGATTCAGAGCAGATGTCCTCTGCCTTAGAGTGAATTTAGAAGAGGCACTCTACCCTCTAGAGAGTAATATAGAAGGCACATCTTCTTTATATGCAGGGCAGGGTTAGCTGCTGGGACCTCTTCATGCAGTTATGCCTGTCGTGCATCGGTGGATGTGTCTCCCTACCTGTGCAGGCAAGGTAAAATCATGTCTTCGGATACGGAAGTGCCAGCCTGCCGTGATACCCGGAAAGATTCACCCACTTAAAAGTCAAGTGACTGGAAATTAGGAGAGAAAAATTGAGAGATTGTAACTTGAAGTGAGAACAGTATTGGGGTTTGAATTACTTAAAGTGATTCTGAGTTCTTAGAATCAAACATTTTTTTTCTCATCTCTTGGTGGCATTGGGGGTGTTTTCTCCCCTTTTGCTCTCTGTTTGCTGCTCGCTTTGAGCCCACTGTGGGTAAGCCAGTGGTGATAACAAGATGGAGGACTTAGATAAAAAATATGTAAATCAGTCTGACATTTGGGGTGCAGGCACCCGGAAGACATCAGCAACACTCAGTGTACCATCTCCTTTTCCATTTACTAGAGAGTGACTCGTGTACACACTTCAGAGGACGTGGCCGAATGGGTAGAGAACTTCATTTCAACTCGTGTTGAAACAGCTAGAAATGTTCACCGGGCCGCGGCATCCATCTTGCAGCTGCCTCCAGCCGTTTTTATGTAATCACTCTCTTATGCAGCATCCCTGGAAAGCCATCCATTCACCCCACAGAGGGAGCAAGGGCTCCCACAAGGAAGCGTTTCCTTGCTCATGAACACGTATTGGAAGCACTGTTTTGTAGTTGGACAATCTCCAGTCTGTTGCACCCTTCAAATCTTGGCTGGTGAAGACGGGGCCTAACAGATCGCTTTCTCAGAGTTTTGCTGGCAGTCCTGACGAAACGAAATGAAGAAGCCAGTAGTAAAAGCCATGTCGCTGGTACGCGGAGTCCGAGAAACCCTGGTCAGAAATGTAATGTTTGTTAAATGGAAAGGGAAATAAGAGTCCACCCCCCAGTGCCCGCCACAAACGTAATGCTTCTCCTGGCAGGCTGCGAAGAGCAGACAAATCACATAGTTCCAGGTTCAATTTCATTCTGTCCCTGGAGGGAAACAGCTGAAGGCAGAAAAGAACTCTGATCAGGAGCAGGAGTTCTGCTGCTGGTCCTCCCTTCCAACCCCTGTGAGCCAGTGGGACAAGAGCTGATATCCACTCCCCCACCACCACCCCCTCGTGCCTGTGGGTGGCATTAGGAGCCCAGCTGAGGTCTCGAGTGGCAGGGTGCTGGACTTGAAAATCTAAGTGAAGCTCCGGATAGGTGTTTGAAGACAAGGCTGGTGGATGCTGGGGTGGACGGTGTTGTTGGGCAGCCGAAGTTGGAAATGGATTAGAACGTTATAGGTGGCTACCAAGCTTGCGGGAAGGGCAGGTGGGGCTGTAATCAGGCAGTAACGTTAACTCTTTGCCTGCAGCGGCTGTACACCAGGCACTGTACCAAGCACATTATACAGATTACTTTCATTTCATAGAGGTTAGATGGTTATTCTCTTGGTTCACAGATGAAGTAACCGAGGCCCTAACAGGTTCTGAGGCTTTTGCCCCTGCAGTGAGTGGGGGAGCCAGGATTCCAATCCAAAAGATGAGTCTGGAATTTATCATCTGCTGCTCGATCTGGCCTCTGGGACACAGCAGCTGGGTGCCTGAATCAGGATGTGACGATGACATCCTCCTCCCCTCCCCTCCCCTC
>PVJC01042190.1:0-15039 GCA_004026665.1 Murina feae
TGGGGTGGGAATTGGGAGGAGGGGAGCTATGGGGGAAAAAAGAGGAACAACTGTAATAATCTGAACAATAAAAATAAATTAAAAAAAAAACAAAACAAAAAACAATCTGAAGCTCATACAATTTAATACCAAGAGAACAAACAATGTGTTTAAAAAATGGGCAGAGGACCTGAATATACATTTCTCCAAAGAGGACATACAAATGGCTAATCTAATCTAATAGAAGAGTAATATAAAAATTGGTGTCACTCCCGCTACACCTAAGCCATGCTACCAGCCAATCGCCATGCCCACTAGCCAATCAGAGTGACTGTATGCAAATTAACCCAGCTATGATGGTGGCCGGCAGCCACAGAGCTGGAACAAGCAGGAGGCTTGCCCCGGCAATGGAGGAAGCTAAGGTTCCTGCCTGCCTCGACTGGCTGTGGCCTCCGTTCAAGGCAACAAAGTTTCAATTATAGAATATAAATAAACCCCAGATACCTGCTTCCAGCCGGCTTGGGCTCAAGAAAGCACTGGGAGCCTGGGTTGTCAGAGGCAACCTGACCTGGGCTCCACTTAAAGCAGCAAAGTTTTAACTTTAGAAGTTAAATAAATCCCAGATATCTGTTTCCAGCCAGCCTTGCTGCAAACAGCTATCAGCCACTCATCCAGGCTGGCCAGGAACCCCAGGAGGGACCCCTCCCTGAGGGGGTTGTGGCTAGCCTGCAAATAGCCATCAACCACTCATCCAGGCTGGTCAAGCACCCCAGCAGGGACCCCCTCCCTGAAGGGGCTATGGCCAGCATGCAAACAGCCATCAGCCACTCACCCAGACTGGCCAGGCACCCCAGCGGGACCCCCACCCTGATCCGGGATACCCTTCAGGGAAAATCAGCCAGCCCCCACCCATGCACCAGGGCTCTATCCTATATAATAAAAGGATAATATGCAAATTGACCCTAACAGCAGAATGACTGGGAATGACTGGTCACTATGACACACACTGACCACCAGGGGGCAGATGCTCAACACAGAAGCTGCCCCCTGGCGGTCAGTGTACTCCCACAGGGGGAGCTCTGCTCAGCCACAAGCCAAACTGATGGCTGCCAGTACAGCGGTGGTGGTGGAAGTCTCTCCTGCCTCCTCAGCAGTGCTAAGGCAAATCTATATAGACACAAAGTAGATTAATCGTTGAATAAGGGTGGGGGAAATGGGAGCAACTATTAAGGGGCATGAGGTCTCTTATGGGTCAGAGGAAAGAAAATATTCTAAAAGTGGATTGTGGTGAATAACTGCATAACTTTGTGAATATACTTAAAGCTATTGGATTGTACACTTTCAAAGGTTGAAAAATATGTTACGTGAATTATATCTCAATAAAACTGTTAATAAAAAAAAAAGACAGTTGAGGAAATCATCCAGAAAACTGAACAGAAAGAGAGGGATGCAAAGTAGGAGATAAGAGGGGGAATTAAATAATTAAATGTCCCTGAACTGGAGGACCTGAGTTTCTTTTTTCTTTTTTTTAATCTCTATTGTTGAGAGTATTACAGATGTCCCCCAGGAGCTGAGTTTCTATATTGAGAAGGTTTACCATTTGCCCAATATAATGAATAAAAATAGATTTATGCCAAGAGTCTGGAACTTTCAGAACACTTGGGGACAAAGAGAAAATCCTACAAGATTCCAGTAAAGAAAAAAGACCTCACACATTAAAGATCAAAATCAGATTGGCTGTTCACTTCTCAATAGCAACACTGGAAGTTTGAAGACAGTGGAGAAATGTGTTCGAAAAGTTTAAAGGAAAATTATTTCCAACCTAGAATTCTATACTCTCACAAACTATGAATCAAGTATGAGAGCACAGAACATGCTACTAAATATTCCTCTACCAAAATAGAGATAAACCATGCAAGAAGACATGGAGCACAAGAGGAATCCAAAGACAAGTAAGGACAATCTCCAGGGACAACAGTGAAAGGGAGGTGACAGTTATGTACCAGTCATAGAAAGTAACAAATACAGATTAGAAATTAGGAGGCTCCAAAAGAGATTTCTCAAAAATAAAAACAAAGTTTGAGGCCCCTTAACATCTTGAAAGATTTTGACAACTAGTGGAAAGCCTATGGTTATTTTAGTGAGTAGTTCATAGAAGTCTAAACAAATATAAAAAAGATAATTATCAATTCCAGAGAAAATAAATTATGCAAACAGGAAAAAATAATCATAATATTCCACAGGCTCTACTATGAATAGTGTTTATGTTAATAGTGTTCATAATAATGTAAACTCACAATGATTTAACAAAGTTATGTCACTATTCAGGAAACATGGGGAAATAATTTAAAAGTTTTTTAAAGAACTAATGGAGATATAATAATCTAAACTAATAAAAGTGTAATATTGACCGTTTCTTCAGGATGCCTAAGCCACACCCACCAGCCAATCAGAGCGGCTGTATGCAAATTAACCCAGCCAAGATGGAGGCTGGCAGGGCGGCTCTGCACTGGGAGCCTCTGCCGCCGGCACAGCTGTGCCAGGTGTGTCAACCCCTGGGGGGGTCCAGCCTGGGGTCTCCTCGGGGCATCCAGGAGCGCCTGTCCCAGGTCCGCTGCCTGGCTCCGCCCCCCGGGGGCCTCCTGGGGGCCTCCAGGAGAGCCCATCCTGGGTCCACTGCCTGGCTCCACACCCCCAGGGGCCTCTGCGGGACGTGCAGGAGCACCTTCCTGGGTCCGCTGCATGGCTCCACCCCGGGGGCCTCCTTGGGGGCATGCGGGAGCACTCATCCAGGGTCCGCTGCCTTCGTCCACCCTCTGGGGGCCTCCACAGGGTGTGCGAGGGCC
Organism: Murina feae; assembly: GCA_004026665.1. Lineage (NCBI taxonomy): Eukaryota > Metazoa > Chordata > Mammalia > Chiroptera > Vespertilionidae > Murina > Murina feae. The sequence continues at coordinate 2,826 of PVJC01042190.1, forward strand.
TCCACAGGGCGTGCGGGAGCATCTGCTGCACAGTGCAGAGCATCCAAAGCCAGTCCGCTGCCTGGCTCCACCCCGGGTGTGCTCGCTCAGCAGCAGGGCCCCACCAAGGGATCCTGCACCAGCATCTGCCCCTGGCTCACCACGCAGCTCTGCGCCAGGTGTGTCCCCCCAGCGGTGGGGGCCCACGAGGCGTGTGTGATCGTGAGCCCTCCGGTGGGAAACATCCAGGCCTGCATTCACCAGCCCTCTGCACCCCCCCAGTGCACGAACCCTGAAGGGGCTGTGGGCAGCCTGAAAATGGCCCTGGCCTGAAAATCCAGGCTGGCCAGGCACGTCAGTAGGTGGACATCCCCCCCAAGGTGTCCCAGACTGCAAGAGGGCACAGGCTGGGCTGTGGGACTCCCCCCTCCCCGAGTGCACAAATTTTTGTGCACCGGGCCCCTAGTCCTATATAAAACCCTAATATTCAAATAGACGGAACAGCAGAATGACTGATCACTATGACACACACTGACTATGAGGGGCAGAAGACACTCAATGCAGGAGCTGCCCCCTGGTGATCAGTGCGCTCCCACAGGGGGAGCATCGCTCAGCCAGAAGCTGGCTCATCACTGGCAAGTGCAGCAGCGGTGGAGGGAGCCTCTCCCGCCTCTGCTGTAGGTGGGTGGTAAGGAGTGAGGTGTCCTGCACTGTGAGAGCCCTGGACTACAAGAGGGATGTCTAACTGCTGGCTTAGGCCCAATTCCCCAAGCTGGCAGGCGGACATCCCCTTAGGGGCCTGGACTGCGAGAGGGCGCAGGCCAGGCCAGGCTGAGGGGACCCCCCGCCCCATGCATGAATGTCATGCATTGGGCCTCTACTAATATATATAATTATGTAGGTAAATAACAAGAAAAAGCTTAAAGAACTGAAAGTGGTTGTCTCTGAGTATAGATGGTGAGAGACCTCATTTTAACTATCTGACTCCTTTTCTGGCTTTTACAAATGGTTTTTATAAAAATCAAACGCTAAACATAAAAAATAAGTTGTAAAGGTACTATTCAGAGATTTTTTTAGAAGGCATGGATTGTACTGGCTGAGAAATCTTAAAGTATAAGACCAAAAAATTAAACTAGGTCATCTTAGGTTCCAGGGACCTTTGAATTATGTTCAGCATCACTCACTTGTCTCAACTTTTCATTACCGGTTTTATTTCTGACTCTGATGGTCTTTGGTAAATACTGAAGGTACGGCTATTTCTTCAATAATGTCTTTTTCTTCAAAAAGTCAGTTTTCCCCTGTGGCCAGGAATCACTTTCCCAGGTAGGGATATCATTGCATAGACATTCATTTTCTTAAAAATCCTGTTTAGTTACTGATAGACATCTAGTAAGTGGTCTCTAATATCACCTACCTTTTCTGAAAAATCCTTAATGCTTTGCATCAGTGCTTATAGCTCTCATCCCTAAATTCTAATACTCCTTCAAACTATATATGTTCATGTATAACATTAACAGAAAAATAAAAGCTAAAGAAAAACTTCACTTTCACTGCTAGCAACAGCTGATCCTTATGGAGTGTTTACCATGTGCAACCCACTATCCTAGGCACTTTTTATAATATATTAAGTCATTTAACCTTCTCAACTACCCTATTAGTTAGGTAGTATCAATATCCCCATTTGATTTGCTGAGGAAAATTAAGCTCAGTTTCAACAGTTCTCAAAGACAATAATGGCAGAACCAGGAGTAAGTCCAGCAAATTTTGACTCTAGAGTCCTTATTTGTTCATTTATTTATTTATTTTAGTTTAACTACTTTATAGATTAATGAATCATTATTTTAAATAGAAAGCAACTGTTATATTGTCTTGATGATTTATAAATATGATCATTAACTCAAGGAATATAAAAATTTGAAGCATTTTTTAAAAATCCTCACCCAAGGATATTTTTTCCATTGGTTTCTAGAGAGAGTGGAAAGGAGGGAGTTGGGGGTGAGGGGGAGAAGAGAGAAACATTGACATGAGAGAAACATATGAATTGGTTGCCTCCCGCACTTGCCCCTACTGGTCCCAAGGAACCTGCAACTAAGGTATATGCCCTTGACAAGGAATGGAACTCATGATTTTTCAATCTGCAGACTGATGCTCTGACCACTGAGAAATACTAACCAGGGCTAGAATCCTTGTTCTTAACCACTCAAAACACTTCTAATGATTTGCACAAAATGGAATTTTCATTAAACAAATGAACAAAATGAACAAATTTTAAAATGCCAGAAAGCAAATCCATTTATTTATTCCTACTACCTGTCTCTTCCTCACTAAATTTATGGTATATTACTATTCATTTTTTAATATAAACTTTCATTACAACACCTGTAAATTGAAAAGCATGGAAGAAGTTCTCCCAATAACTAAAATAACTCCCTGCTTAAGGTCGTATAAGAACAGGCATTTAGATTGACAATATAATACAGTCATTTTGATTTAGTTAAAATCTTTCAATTCCTTATGCATAAAATGTAAATTTATTCCTTTTTAAATATTTAAAATTATACAAATGAGATGTTAGTTTTCCTTTGCTTTTTTAAAAAATATATTTTATTGATTTTTTACAGAGAGGAAGGGAAAGGGATAGAGAGTTAGAAACATCGATGAGAGAAAAACATCAATCAGCTGCCTCCTGCACATCCCCTACTGGGGATGTGCCCACAACCAAGGTACATGCCCTTGACCGGAATTGAACCTGGGACCCTCCAGTCCGCAGGCCGATGCTCCATCCACTGAGCCAAACCGGTTAGGGCATCCTTTGCATTTTTTAAAAAAATATATTTTTATTGATTTCAGATAGGAAGGGAGAGGAAGATATAGACACATCAATGATGAGAATCACTGATCAGCTATCTCCTACAAGCCAAGCCCCCTACTGGGGATCAAGCCCAAAATCCAGGCATATGTGATAACCTTGACCTCCTGGTTCATAGGTCAACACTCAACCACTGAATAACACTGACTGGGCTTTCTTGTTTTTAGAAGAAAAATAATTTCTCATTTGAAAACTAAAAACCATCCTGACCTTGAATACATATATGAATAACCCATGGACACAGACAATAGGGTGCTGAAGGCCTGGGGTGAAGAGGAAAGGAAGGGGGAGGGGAGGGTTTAGGCGGGAGGAGGTCAATGGGGGAGGGGGGGAGGAGACATATATAATACTTTCAACAACAAAAATTATTTTTTTTAAAAATCCTGCCCTGACCGGTTTGGCTCAGTGGATAGAGCATCAGCCTGTGAACTCAAGGGTCCCAGGTTCGATTCTGGTCAAGGGCATGTACCTTGGTTGCAGGCACATTCCCAGTGGGGGGTGTGCAGGAGGCAGCTGATCGATGTTTCTCTCTCATTGATGTTTCTGACCCTCTATCCCTCTCCCTTCCTCTCAGTAAAATAATCAATAAAATATATTTAAAAAAAAAAAATCCTGATAACCTCAGCATAGGAATAATTAAATTATGTTACATCCAGAAATATTTTGCAAGTTTTGAAAGGATAATATGAAACTGAGGTAACACTAAAAAATCATTATGATACAATGTTAACTGGAAAAAGATTAAAGCTGTATGTTCACTATAAATAACTTCATTTTTTAAAATGTAGGCATGGCCTTAGTCAGTCTGGCTCAGTGAATAGAGCATTGTTGGCCTGAAGACTGAAGGGTCCCAGGTTCTATTCTGGTCACGGGCACAATCCCGGATTGTGGGCTCCATCCCCAGTGTTGGGGGTGTAGGAGACAGCCAATCAATTATTCTTTCTCATCACTGATGTTTCTATCTCTCTCTCCCTCTCTCTTCCTTTCTGAAATCAATAAAAATATTTTTTTTTAATGTAGGCATGGCCCTGGCCAGTGTGACTCAATTCATTGGAGCATCATCCCATGAACCAAAGGGTGGCAGGTTCGATTCCCAGTTAGGGTACATGTGATGGGCAGCCGATTGATGTTGCTCTCTCACATCTCTCTTTCTCTCTCTCAAATCAATTTTTAAAAAAAAACCAACAAAACAAAAACATAGGCATGTAGAAAGATAAAAATGACTAGTCATTGCATTAAGATAAAATAATGATTAATGGCCCCTTTTAGTTTTGCAGTAACATTTTTAAAAAGTTTAAAGACAAGATGTTAGGTGACTCTGGAAATGTTCTATAACTAGAACATTATGAAGACAGTTATGCAACTCTGTAAATTAACTAAAACATCACTAAACTATACACTTAAAATGGGTGAGTTTATGGCTTATAAAATTATACCTCAATAAAGTTATTTTTTTTAATGTTAGGGAAAAAATCGTTATACAATACTCACATGAGAAAACTCAGGCTGGGAAGGGATAGGAAGTGACCCAGGAGTGAAGACTGGTACACTCTGAGACACTGGTGTTGAGGCTTGTGGTGATATAGTGGGCTCAGGTGGGACAGGGAGGTTTTCTATCTCCGCTGGTTCATCATCTTTAAGTTTCTTCTGCAAAGATTCTCTTTCTTCTTCAGATAACATTGACATATCCATTGGCTCATCTGGTTTAAAACAGGTAAAACTAATTTAGAAATAAGCATTCATTAATGCTTCTAATACCACTAATAAAAATCCTATATAATAAAAACTTAATATGCTAAGTGTCCAGTCATCCATTGAACCAATCAAAGCATAATATGCTAATGATATGCTAAGGACACTCAACTGCTCACTATTACATGCACTGACGAGAGGGCAGATGCTCCAACTGGTAGGTTAGCTTACTGCTCCGGTCCGGCCAATAGAGACTGAACGAGATGGGCTGGACATGCCCTGAGCCCTCCTGCGGCCCCTCCCCAGCTGGCCAACCTCCTGCATCCCTCCCGGGCCCTGATTATGCACTAGTGGGGTCCCTCGGTCTGGCCTGTGCACTCTTGCAATCCGGGACCCCTTGGGGGATATCAGAGAGCCTGTTTCAGCCCGATCCCACAGGCAAGGCCAAGAGACCCCACTGGTGTACGAATTCATGCACCAGGCCTCTAGTTACATTATAGAAACTTCCATTCCTAAAAAAAAACACTAACTTAATTTTCAGAAAAGCTGATAGATTGATGACTGGGCCATAAAAATCCGAAATACTTCCTTCCCCAAGCTCCCAAAATAGTCAGTTACAGATTAAAATAGGGTTCACCTGGGGATAACCACCCACCTACATGAAATGTTAAAACAGGGGTCCTCGAACTTTTTAAACAGGGGGCCAGTTCACTGTCCCTCAGACCATTGGAGGGCCAGACTATAGTTTAAAAAAAACTATGAACAAATTCCTAGCACACTGCACATATTTTAAGCAGGACAGGCAGCAGCGGCAAAAACACCCAGCATGTGGCCTGCAGGCCGTAGTTTGAGGAGGCCTGTTAAAACTTCTGAGCCTCTTTTCCTGATTATAACTCATTTTTCACATTTTGCATAGAAAAGCCCAAATTAATGGCACTTAATTTAGCCATCATATATTCTGCCATATATATTCTGCCATAGGTCTTGAAATATAGTGAACTGTTCACCACTCTAAATAAATATTTACATATTTATGAACTCATTATATTTGCATTAACTGCTAAGTGCAGAAAGGTAACAGGACAAATACAGAAGGAAAAAAAAATCTACCAATGCCAATTAGCACTGATATATCAAATAACTAAGTACAAAACACTAATCCTAAGACAAATTGCTTAGGAGGGGAACACGCACAAAACCTTGTTTTCCCATAGTATACTACCCACCTGCAGGCCATTAGCATCTTCCTCAGAACCTAACGAGGTAGTTGATTAATCAATCCTTTCCCCCCTATCTTTCAACTTGACTCCAAAGAGACTTCCTCTAAACCAGTGGTTTTCAACTGATGTGTTACAATAATTATTTTTAATACATTTGTATTGATTTCAGAGAGGAGGGGAGAGGGAGAGAAAGAGATAAAAATAAAAACATCAATGATAAGAGAGACACACTGACTGGTTGCCTCCTGCATGCATCCCAACCAGGGCCTATGATTGAGCGCAACCAAGGTATGTGGCCTTGGCTGAAATCAAACCCAGGACCCTTCAGTCTGCAGGCAGACGCTCTATCCACTGAGGCAAACTGGCCAGGGCATACAAGAATTTTTAAAACATGCACTACCTGATTACTTAGTCAGGGCCACTGACCTCTTTTCCTTTAGCTTGTCAAATAAAAGAAATGACAACAGCCAACACAACAATAGCTGTCCGATGTGAATGCCCTGTCTTGAACCACAGATATATAGGTCATATAACAGAGTTGCATCTTATTGGTCATGTTGCCTAGTAAGGTTGAAACTGATTGGTTAATTCTTGGTACCAGAAATCCATAAATACAAAGTATAAGCACCTGATTTTTTAAAAAGTCAATTTGGAGCAAAAAAGAGTAGGGAATTCCAATTTTTATTTTATTTTTTTGTAAATCAATGAAAGTTATACCTATTTTTTGTTAGATGGGCAAAAAATATCTTTGATGTGCCACAGGATTGTAGTAGTTTATGTGTGCCATGAGGATAAAAAAGTTGAAAATCGCTGCTCTACACCACTTTCACAAACTCCATCTGCCATTCAGTTTTTTTCCTATCATCACTCTCATGTTACCAGCTAATCCCAACCTTAATACCAACTCCTTGCTGCTTATTTGGCCTCAATCTCACCTTCCATTCTAATTCTAAGTTGGGTCAGGATCTGCTGCTGTACACCTTTTTTACACTACCACAGCTGTGTTAAATATTCCCATCATACTTTTTTATCTTTCTCACCAAGACAAATCACTTATTAACACTGGAAGTGCCCAGCCTGTTTTGTCTTCTGGACGGCAAGTATAGAGTCAGCCACTGGTGACTGACCGATGTTAATGTGTTAAGGACCTGCTGCTCTAAGCACTACATATAAAAAGGCTTTAGGTTAATAATCTCAGCAAAAAACAAAACTACAAAAAACACTTATGAACAAATATTAAGCAAATACATTAAATCTAAAATACAATTGACAAGGGAGAATATTTATTTTTTATTAAAACCAAAGAACTCTGAGTCATATACATAACATGATCCCGAAGAACTCTGAATCATATACATCCCAAATGTGTAAAGGTATTTATTTATACTTATGCATAGAAAATACTCTGAAAGAAAATATATCCAAATACCAATCTATACATATAAAAGGCTAAGTGACCAACTATACATACATCCAACCGTCCGACCGACTGACCGAGAGGCTGGCACATATGACGCATACTAGCAATTTAAAAATAAACATTGACTCTCACATACGTGATATCTGTCCCTGTCTGACACTGGCCTCCCATTTAAATTAATTCAAACACAGTTCTCCATGATGCCAGCATTTGTGATGACTATTAATAAATCACAAGGGCAAACTCTAGTAAGAGTAGAAATATTCCTTTCTGGACCTGTTTTTAGACATGGTCAGTTATATGTTGCTTTCTCTTGAGTTCAGAGCATGTAACGTTAAAGTTAAAGTTGAAAATACTTCATCCCAGGGAAATTAATCAAGCACTCTGAAAGTGTTTTTACTCTTAATGTGGTATACAGAGAGATATCAGAATAAGTTTAATCAATTTATCAGTCATTGTTTTTATCAATGTTGTTTTTATATCATGTTTTTGTTTTCATATCATGTCTTTTTTGTTATATCATGTCTTTGTTGTTATATCATTTTGTTATTGTTTATTTATTAATCAATAAATAAACTAGTTATATCTGGATTGTCGGATCACAGGTGATTTTTATTTTCTTCACAATTTACTTTATTTTCTTATCATGACTTTCCTATAAGTATTCCAAATTTTCCACAATGAGTATAGGCATACTTCATTTTACTGCACTTCATTTTATTGTGCTTCACAGATGTTTCATTTTTTACAAATTGAAGGTAGACCCTCCACCAGCAAAAAGATTATTACTCATTTTATTACAATACTTTACTACAATACTCACTTTACTACAGTGGCCTGGAAGCAAACTTGCAACATATCTTAAGTATGCCTGTTATTAATTACTAATGGCCAGGTGCACTGATTCGTGCACATTGAAAGGAAAATAATTAGAAGAAATATTTTAATATTGCTATTCGCCCTATAATAGAAGTGTCAGAGATGAAAGAAAATTAGTAAAATGTATATAAAATCTATACTAATAAGAGGGTAATATGCTAATTAGAGCAGGCATCCATCCAGCCAAAGCCACAGCGGCTATGAGGCCTGGGGCTCAGGCAGCAGTGCACTCAGGCAGCTGTGAGCCTCAGCAGCTGCAAGGCCCAGGGCTCAGATAGCCGTGACACCCGCCAGCTGTGAGGCCCGGGGCTCAGGCCTTGCAGCCATGTCCACCCCCAGTGACAGCAGCAGTGGGGTGATGGAGGTGTGCCTTCCCTTGATTGGCCTGGTCGCCTCCTGCAGAGGGAGGCCAGAGGCAGCAGCAGTGACAGAGTGATGGGGGCAGTGTCTTCCCTTGATCAATCTGGTCGCCTCTCACAGAAGGTGGCCAGACTGTGGCTTAGGCCTGCTCCCATGGGCCTAAGCTGTCAGTAGGACATCCCCTGAGGGCTCCCCTAAGGGCTACTAAACTGTCAGTAGGACATTCCCTGAGGGTTCCCAGACTGTGAGAGGGGGCAGGCCGGGCTGAGGGACCCCCACCCCCCCCCAATGCACGAATTTTTGTGCACCGGGCCTCTGGTAATATATATAAATTCATTAATTAATAAATAATAACAACATGATACAACAAAGACATGATATAAAAACAACATTGATAAAAATAATGACTGATAAATTGATTAAACTTATTCTGATATCTTCCTGTAGACCACATTGAGTAAAAACACTTTCAGAGTACTTGACTAATTTCCCTTGTGATGAAGTATTTACAACTTTAACTTTAATGTCACATGCTCTTCAAACTCAAGATCATGTCCAAAAACGGGTCCTGATAGGAATATTCCTACTTTGTCTAGAGTTTGTCCTTGTTATTTATTAATAGTCATTGCAAATGCTAGCATCACAGGAAACTGTGTTTGAATTAACTTAAGTGGGAGTCCAGTGTCAGACGGAGACAGATATTGTGCATGCATGAGTCAATGTTTATTTTTAAATTGCCAGTGTGCGTTATCTGTATCAGCGGGCCAGCCAGTAGGTTGGACGTATGTATGGTCACTTAGCCTTTTATATACATAGATGTTTATAATCAGGGAGAAAGCATCTTTAATATAATTATTTTTATATGTTCACACCACAGTTAGAAGAAATGGTTCTAAATATAAACCAAACGTCTTTTAATTAATAGCAATTTTTGTAGAATAGATTGACTTTTATTTTTTACTTAAGACATCACTAATCAATCATGCTATGCTTAGAATATTAGTCCATTTGGAAATCTACAAATTATTTCAAGAGAAAATAGCCAGACACAAACTTTGTGGCAGAAGAAAATATAAGATTAAATTTTGCCATGGGTAAATTACACTTGAAAAACAGTTAAATATATTTCTATATTTATATCACTTAAGAGCAGAGATGGGGATATCATAGGAGGCATATATCCAACAGCTATGGAGGCAGCTGCGTGAGTTCAAATCCTGTCTCTATGACTTATTAGTTGTGAGATCTCTCTGTGCCTCCATTTCCCCATTTATAAAACAGAGATAAAAGTAACACCTACTTCCTAGGATGATTCAATGATAAAAAACGAAGCATCTAAAACCAAAAAGAAGGACATAAAATAGTGTCTGGGATATACTAAGTGTTCAATAAAAATTAGCCATTGTACCACTATTGGTATGAAAAGGAGAAAATCATGGAATTTATTGGAAAAGGCTTTGTAGGAATTTAGAAATACCTTGAATGACTGGATATGAGATTAGTATTGAGCAAAAGAAGTTTACATAATGAGATAAATTAAGTAAAAGGAAACATTTTCCTGTGAATAAAATATAAAATCCCTAGGAGAAACTGAATGAAATCAAAATTTCTACAACCTGCTCCTAGCCACTCTGACAAAAAATGCTTTGATAATAACAAAATTAGCCCAGCCAGTGTGGCTAAGTGGTTGAGTGTCTGTCGATCTATGAACCAGGAGGTCAAGGTTCGATTCCCAGTCAGGGCACATGCCCATGTTGTAGACTTGATCCCCAGCAGGGAGCAAGCAGCCGGTTAATGATTCTCTCTCATCATTGATGCTTCTGTCTCTCTCTCTCCCTCTCCCTTACTCTCTGAAGTCAATAAAAATATATTAAAAAGATAAAAAAATAATAACAAGCCCTGGCCGGTTTGGCTCAGTGGATAGAGCGTCGGCCTGTGGACTGAAGGGTCCCGGGTTCGATTCCGGTCAGGGACATGTACCTTGGTGGCGGGCACATCCCCGGTGGGGAACGTGCAGGGGGCAGCTGATCAATGTTTCTCTCTCATCAATGTTTCTAACTCTCTATCCCTCTCTCTTCCTCTCTGTACAAAATCAATAAAATATTAAAAAAAACAAAAATAACCTATAAAGACAAACAAAACAATTTTTGGTTCCCTCTCATCAATAACATGTAAATATGTTGCTGAAAATTACTGGCAATTAGTAATAAATCCAGCTCTTCACTATACTAATTCATTTGACTTTAACTTGAAAACCTGAACATTTTCCCTTAAGGGTCTTTTTAAAAATTAAGTCAACAGATAACATAGGTAGAGAAGCCAAGATGGCGGCATAGGTAAACACCAGAATTGCAGCCATGCACAACAATTTCAAAATCACAACGAAAAGAAAAAATGGACACCATCCAGACCCACAGGACGGCTGGCTGAGTGGAAATTCTAAAACTAGAAAGAGAATGAGACGCAGAAGAGGTGCGGAAATAAAGTGCAGAGGTACAAAGGCACGCGTGGCAAAGGGGCTCGCGGAAAGGGCTGGCAGTGTTTTGTACTCAAGGGAGGCACAAGCTCTCGACAGCTCTGAACTCCAGTTCCAGACGAGTTTCTGGGGACTCAGAACCATACAGGGAGGAGCTGGACTGTCTGGCACCGTCTGACACCGTCTGGCACCGGGAGGAACTCCACAGCGGCTTGAGACCAGGTGCCTCTTGGGGCAGGACTGAGAAGCAGCCATAGCCGGTTGCACCGCCCTGTAGACTCCCTGAGAGCCCGCCCCACCCAAGCTGCTTGCAAAGGTTTTTGCATATAAAAGGCTAAGTAGCCTCAGGCAAAGGCTAAAATAGCACCTCCTTGGAGATACAAGAGCCATCGTACATAGTGGTCAGAGTGGTACCATCCTAAATACAACTCCGCAGATTCATAAGGGACACACTCAGGGGGCAGACTCAGTGAGCACCAAAGCCCCACTGAAACAACTCTTGCCCCGTAAGGGTGTCTCCAGCACAGAAGTTCTCCCACTGTAGACGTAGCTGATTCTCATAACCAAGTGGTTTGGAGGTCAATTCTTCTAAGTGATCACCTAACACAGAAAGCCACTCTATCAACCCAGGGAAGAAGCAGCCAAAATGCAGAGACAAAGAAACAGAACACAAATGACAGAAAAGGAGAAAAGCAAACGACAGGATATAGAGTTCAAAACCATGGTTATAAGGTTTTTCAAAAATTTTCTAGAAACCGTGACTAAAATAAAAAATATTATACAGAGATCCAACAACAGACTAGAGGAACACAAGAATCAAGTCAAAGAATTGAAATACGAAGAAGAAAAGAACACCCAAATGGATAAGCAAAAAGAAAAAAGAATCCAAAAATATGAAGACAGTGTAAGGAGCCTCTGGGACAACTTCAAGCGTATCAACATCAGAATTATAGGGGTTCCAGAAGAAGAGAGAGAGCAAGATATTGAAAACCTATTTGAAGAAATAATGACAGAAAACTTCCCCTACCTGGTAAAAGAAGTGGACTTACAAGTCCAGGAAGCGCAGAGAACCCCAAACAAAAGGAATCCAAAGAGGACCACACCAAGACCACATCATAAGTAAAATGCCAAGAGCAAAAGACAAGGAGAGAATCTTAAAAGCTGCAAGAGAAAAGCAGTCAGTTACCTACAAGGGGGCACCCATATGACTGTCAGCTGATTTCTCAACAGAAACTTTGCAGGCCAGAAGGGAGTGGCAAGAAATATTCAAAGTGATGAATAGCAAGAACCTACAACCAAGATTACTTTACCCAGCAAAG
>PVJC01042191.1:0-15024 GCA_004026665.1 Murina feae
ACATGGGTCCTTATCAAGGCAATTCTTATAATCAGGTGAAGTCAAGAGTTGGCTATTGTCCTCAGTCTGATGCCTTGCTGGAATATATGACTGCTCGGGAAATAATGATCATGTATGCCAGATTATGGGGAATCTCGGAGTCTCAGATTCAGCTGTATGTGAGCAAATTGTTGACTTCACTGCAACTGGAGTCCCATGCTGACAGGATTATCAGAACCTATAGGTGAGTCAATATACTGATCTTTTCATTGTGGCTGCTAACGTAATGCTTCCCTGTGCTTCTAATGTTTGAAATAAATGCTTACAGCACCACGTAATTCCCTCTATCACACAGTTTTTTAATTGTGAAACTGTCTAATGAGTTGTTAGGTTAAAATGCAGTAATAAGACAGGTCAATGTGGTTCCATGTCTTTCCTATACAGAGATGAAACTCAAAATCCTAGTTATGATTCAATCATAGCCTCTGAATCTCAAAAGGGAGCATCTTGTTCTTCCTAGTGGCCATATGGTTCTTTGTGTTCATACAAATTATGGTGGGATTTATGTACCTGGAAAATCAGAACACCCTAAGAACTAGTAAATAAATGTCTGTGATAATACTGCTAAAATCAGTTACATAACAGTCACTCCTTTCCATTTCAAATGAAAACAATAATTGACATATACATCTGTACTTGAGCCTGCTGCCTCATTGAAGTCACATTTAACCAGCACTGTGGATGTCCATGTTCATGCTTGCTGAGACTCTCAACATTTGAGATGTTACTATCTTATAAGCAACTGATTTATATGTCTTCCTCTTTCCCTGCATTCTCTCTCCTTCTATGACCATGAAGTGGAGGAAACAAACGTAGGCTGAGCACTGCGATTGCCCTGATGGGAAAACCCACAGTCATTTTGCTGGACGAGCCATCAACTGGCATGGACCCAGTAGCCCGACATCTGCTCTGGGATGCCGTGGTACAAGCATGTGAAAGTGGAAAAACCATTATTATAACCTCCCACAGGTGTGACTCATTGGGAGGCTTGGAGGAGGGTTAGCAAGCATTGTAGTGGTTGTACAAGAGAATTATTTGGGGCTAGGAATATTGGACAGCAAACTTGCTTAAGAATGTTTAATTCATTAATCCTAATCAGTGGAAGAGTCAAGAATCCATTAAGTTATGTAACCAAGAGTGAGAAGAGGACAAGGAGTTCAGATGTTCTATGTGAGGGTTTCATAATCATTATTTGAAAAATTTCCACTTCTCAAGTATGCCAGCCTGGTCACCCCCAAATGCCCCCCTCTGCTGGCCCAGTCACCCCTAACTTCCCTCCCCTGCATGCCTGATTGCTCCCAACTGCCCTCCCTTTGGAAATAGAATCACAAAATCCTGAATTATAGAAGGTCCTCCAATAGGGAATGTTTCAATCTTACATTATTCTGGTACCTTATTTTGCTAGGGTGGAGGAATGCGATGCCTTCTGTACCAGGCTGGCCATCATGGTGAATGGAAAGTTTGTGTGTCTGGGCAGCCCTCAGCACCTCAAGAACAAGTTTGGTAATGTTTACATCCTAAAGGTCAAGGTCAAGACTGATACACCGAAGCATACATTAAATGATTTTAAAGATTTCATCACAATAACATTCCCAGGTAAATTAGATTGGGCTATTTTGTTCAAGATGTATTATATCATATTTGTTGTTCTCACAATGCATATGTTTTATGTCTTCAGTAACTGTTTCCTATGGATTACCAATATAATTCCTTTTAGGATTGTTGTTTCTATAACTTCTTATGTCTGGTTATGCTAAGAAATTTTGCACACACAGAAAAAGGGTTCACACTAAATTCCTATATCACTTTAATAAGACAGATTTGGATTTCTTCTGTCCATGTAAATTATATCTCTAAGTCATAATTATCATCATAATTCTGAATTATCTATATACTAGTGGCCTGGTGCATGAAATTCAAGCATGGGGTGGGGGAGTGTGTGTCCCTCAGCCAAGCCTGCACCCTCTCCAATCTGGGACCCTTCTCCAATTTAGGCCTGATCCTGCTGGGGTCCAGCAGTCAGACATCCCTCTCACAATCCAGGACTGCTGGATCCCAACAGTTTGCCTGCCTGCCTGCCTGATTGCCCCTAACTACTTCTGCCTGCCAGCTTGATCACCCCCTAACTACTCCCCTGCCAGCCTGATAGACACCTCACTATCCTCCCTGCTGGCCCTATTGCCCCTAACTGCCCTCCCCTGTTGGCCTAGTCGCCCTTAACTGCCCTTCCTTGTCGACCTGGTCACTCTTAACAGCCCTACCCTGCCGGCCTGGTCACACCTAACTGCCCTCCATTGCCAGCCCAGTTACCTCTAACTTCCCTCCGCTGCTGGCCTGGTCACCCCTAATTGCTCTCCCCTGCAGGCCTGGTTTGTTCCTCCTAACTGCCCTCCCTTGCAGAGCTGGTCCCCCCCAACTGCCCTCCTCTGCCAGCCTTGTTGCCCCAACTGCCCTCCCCTGCAGGATGGGTCCCCCCCCTCAATTGTCCTCCCCTGCAGGCCTGGTCACCCCCAACTGCCCTTCTCTGTTGCCCAGTCACCCCTAATTGCCCTCCCCATAGGCCTGATCACTCCCAACTGCCCTCTGCTGCTGGCCTGTTCATCCACAACTGCCCTCCCCTGCCAACCATCTTGTGGTGTCCACCTTGTGTCCACATGGGGGTAGCCATCTTTGACCACATGGGGGCAGTCAACTTGTGTGTTGGAGTGATGGTCAATTTGCATATTACTCTTTTATTATATAGGATATATATAAAGCCTAAGTGACTGTTATGGTGGAATGACCAGAACAACTGGTTACTATGATGCACACTGACCACCAGAGGGCAGACACTCAATGCAGGAGATGTCACCTAGTGGTCAGTGTGTTCCCACAGGGGAAGCACCACTCAGCCAGAAGCCAGGCTCACAGCTGACAAGTGCAGCTACCATGGTGGGAGCCTCTCCCGACCCCATAGCAGCACTACTGAGCAGTGGCAACAGGCACAGTGGGCTGGGATGAGCATGAACGGCATGACACCCAGCCCCAATTCAGGCTCCTCTTTGGCTGCCTGCCACTTTGTGCACTGCTACATCCCCCAAGGGGTCCTGGACTGCGAGAGGGATGTCCAACTGCCAGCTTAGGCCCCATACTGGTGCCGTTCTCTGTTGAAGGCAGTCAGTCAGAACAACTCAGTGACTCAGGGAAGTGCAAGGAACTCAGGGTGAGCCTGTCTCCGCATTTGACTCACCCACTTGATGGTGTTTGCAGGACAGATCATGTTGGCCCAGCCTGTGCACATGCAGCAACTTCTGAAGCTCATGCAGCAGGCTGTGCAGCAGCAGAAGGCCATCAAGTCACAAGCCAGCAGGCAGACATCCCCTGAGAGGTCCTGGATTGTGAGAGGGCACCGGCCAGGCTGAGGGATCTCTGCTTTAGTACATGAATTTCATGCACCAGGCCTCTAGTTTTTATATAACATCCAGGCAAAGTTTGAAGGCTTTTTCCCCTCCAACTAAACATGTAGTCTACGGCCATACCACCCTGAATGCGTCCGATCTCGTCTGAACATGTAACTCTGGTCTTTTGATCTTAGCCAGGACATGATATTACAATACAAAGAAGAACCACTAAGCTTTTCTCTCCTTTCAAGAACAGATCTACTGGAAGGGGGCAGGGGTCCATGGGGGAAAGAAGGGCCATGTGTAATTCTTTCAACAATAAAGATCTTTTAAAAAGAACAGATCTGGCCCTGACCAGTTTGGCTCAGTGGATAGAGCATCGGCCTGCATACTGAAAGGTTCCAGGTTCGATTCTGGTTAAGGGCATGTACCTTGGATGGGGGCACATCCCCAGTAGGGGGTGTGCAGGAGGCAGCTGATCGATATTTCTCTCTCATCGATGTTTCTGACTATCTGTCCCTCTCCCTTCCTCTCTGTAAATCAATAAAATATATATTTAAAAAAAGAACAGATCTGCTTTTGTATGTTAAAATCAATAAGCCTCTCTCTGTCTACATGGTACAATACCAAAGATACAAACTCTTTCTCTCCTTTATTGCTCTTTCCTAAGCATAAAATAGGGACATAGCAAGGCTCTTAATAATTCTGTTTTTTTCCTAGTTTCTAATTTTCTAGGTGGAGCAAAATACCACAGAAGTTCCCATTGTATGTCAGACTGAGGAGTTAAAAGTTTATCTCTAGGCAAGGGGAAATAGTATGATTAATGACACAGTAAAAATGGGGATCAGAAAATTGATAAGAAATGGATAGTAGAGCAGATGTGGAGAACAGATATATGGGAAAACAATTCTTCACTGCTGGTCATAGGGGATATGAAATGCCTATGACATATGCACTTTATATATTCACTCAGAAAAATATTTTTGTGTACTTTTTGCATCAGAGTTTTACTTCATGTGGCCTCTAAATTACCACAATGTGAAGCTGTGACCAGAAATCCTCTTTTACTGTTAACTGTCCTAGCAAAGTGCTCTTCCTGAAGGAGAAACACTACACTCCGAGCCAAGGCCTATCCTCAACAGTGTGGACGCAAAAATGTGTCCTAATGGGATGTGGGTGACAGGCTGGGTCTCAATACGAAGGTGCTGCTGCCAAGTCCTTCCTCACAACATCCTTAAACAAATAGCCATTAAAATATGACATAATCAAAAAGAAATTAATATGAAACCTATACATAAATATTGATTTTTAAAGAAAATAAATATTATAAACAAAAGTCATCTAGAATATATATTTTTATTTATTTTTATTTTTTTCCTCTTTATTGGTCAAGGTATTACAAATGTGTCCTCATCTCCCAATAACCTCCAACACCCCCGCCCCCAAACACACACTCATGCTCTCCTCCCCCTGTTGTCTGAGTCCATTGGCTTGGTTTATATGTATGCATACAAGCCCTTTGATTGTAGAATATATATCTTTAAAAGGACCAGAGTAATGAAAATATTTAGTAATGATTCTATATAATCTCAAGGAAAATTAAGTAACCAGGCATTTTTTTTTAAATGCACAAATGAGATGATTTTGTTTCTGCCATATGAAAGATTATGTACTCTGATAAGCCATCCTGGTGAAATGAAACAAGAAATTGGAAGAAATGAAATGCCTATATCTTTAATTGAGAATTGGCTCAGAAACAAAAGTCAGAAAACAATCAACAGAGAAAACAGGAAAAGAAGAAAAGTAAAAGAAAGGAAACTGAGCTGTAAGAAAATGCAAATCCTGGAAGCAAATAACATTGTCAGCACCGGGGTCAGTGACACAGCTCTGGGCCCTCCAGGTCGGGGCGCTCATGCTGAGATGACCAATCGAAGGGGCTTCTAACGGGTGCTCAGTAACACTCTCTGATTCCAAGCAGGAGCACACAGCGCTCTTCTGTCGAGAAGAGCATCCCTAATTTAGGTTTGGATGGAAGTAGATAGCAGTAAGTACCAGAGAAAAGTCTACAGTGAGAAGCCCTATGATTTAATACATCCCAGAACACTCTGAAGAGGGAACCCTACAGTACAAATCCTAAAGATAAGAAAGTTTTTCTGGGGTCCAAGATGGAAGATTCTGACCAAATCTATAGCTATGTATGGAACAATCTCTGTTGAAAAAGACTAAAAACTAGCTGGAAAGCTTTTCCACACAAGGAATAAAAGGGCCACATGGAGATGTGTAGGAGAGGCAGAGGCACAGTCTCAACAAAACCATCCCTGGTGCAGAGATTCCACAACAGGGAGGGGTCTCCATGCCTCAGAGCTTCTCCCCGAGGAGTGAGAGGCTTGAGCCCACACTGAGTATCCCAAACCTTGGCATCTGCACTGAAGAGACAGGCCCTCTAGAACAGTTTACATTGGAAACCAATAAGGCTTATGCCTAGGGCTTGGGGGTTGTGGGGTTGTGGGATCTGAGATACTCCTTTTGAGGGGATAACACGTCCCAGGACCTGGTGCAAAGGCAGCAGCAGTTTGAGAGATACGTGGATTATGTGTGAAGGTTTATCTGCTAATCTTGTGTGTGTGTGTGTGTGTGTGTATGTGTATGGTCTTGGAATTAAAGTGTTCAGGTCTCAGATTTGCTACCTTCATTGGTGTCTTTAATTTAGTGACTTACACTCTCTCTCCCTTGCCAACTTTTGTTACTTTTATCTGTAAAAATGTAGATAATTATTTAAAGCATAAGATTATTGTGAAGATTAAGTGAAATGATGTAAAAGTATTGGGCAATACATGCACTTTATGCAAGTATAAGGTATTATATAATCAAATATTATATTAACTGGAGGCCCAGTGCATAAAATTGTGCACGGGAGCAGGGGTGGTAGTGTCCCTCAGGCCAGCCTGCACCCTGTCGCAATCTAGGACCCCTCGGGTAGGGTCCCTAGGCCTGGGCAGTAATCAGGGCCTATTGGGGCTTTCCTTCCCTGGCTGCCAGCAGCTGGCCCCACCCCCACCACAGCCACTGCTTGTGATCAGTGCAGCACTGCCCCCCTTGCATGCCACCAGTTGCCTCCCTCTGCAGGCGACAGGTGTGGGGTCCAATCACTTGACTGGCCTGGGCCTCCCTCTGTGGAGCAATCAATTGTAGGGGGTGGGGGCCAGATCAATTGCCCCCAAAGAGGGAGGCCCTGCCCACCCAGCCGGGACTCTGCAATTGATGGCAGTGCAGAGGGTGGCCTGGGCCTCCCTCTTTGGGAAGGTCAATCACAGAGCCCCCCATCGATTGCCCCACAAAGGGTGGCCTGGGCAATTGTGGGGTGATGGCAAGGACCCCCTGCCAATTGCATTGCACCCACCTTGGTTGGCCTGGCTCCAGTGCGTGTCATAGTGTGGACATCTGTAAGGTCATCCAGACAGTAATCCTGCTGTTTGGTTGTTCAGTCAACTTGCATACTATGTTTTTATTATAGACTAGGGGCCCAGTGCACAAAAATTTGTGCACTTGGGAGGTCCCTCAGCCCGGCCTGTGCCCTCTCACAAACTGAGACCCCTCGGGGGATGTCCACCTGCTGGCGTGCCTGGTCAGCCTGGGTGAGGAGTTGAGGGGTGTTTGCAGGCTGCCCACAGCCCCTTCATGTTTTGGGTCCCTACTGGGGTATCTGGCCAGCCTGGGTGATGGGCTGATGGCTGTTTGCAGGCTAGACAAGCCCCCCAGTGGAGACCCTCACCCCATTGGGGTGTGGCCAGCCTGGGTGATGGGCTGAGGGGCGTTTTCAGGCTTTCAGGCTGCCCACAGCTCCCTTTGACCCAATGTCTCAGCAAGGCTGGCTGGAAGCAGGTTTCTAGGGTTTATTTATCTTCTATAATTGATACTGTTCCTTTAAGCCAAGGCCTAGGCAGGTAACGGAGCTGAAACAACTCCGAGGCTTCTATAATTGCAATGATGTTGCAACTATGTTGTTGCCTTGAGCACAGAGAGGCCCAGCCGGCCAGCAGACAGCTTACTCCTGGTGCGACGGAAGCCTCTGTTTACTCCAGCTCTGTGACTGCCGGCCTCTATCTTGGCTGAGTTAATTTGCATACAACGCTCTGATTGGCTGGTGGGTGTGGCTTAGGCAGGGTGTGTGTGTGTCCCGCTGGGGGCCTGCCTCCAGCCACATCGGAGGCTGGGAGTAGGCACCCCATGTGTGTGTGTCCCCACCTGGGGCCTGCCTCCAGTTGCTTAGGAGGCTTGGAGCAGGCACCCCGTGTGTGTGTGTGTGTGTGTGTGTGTGTGTGTGTGTGTGTGTGTATGATGGGGGCCTTCCCGTGGATGTCTGCTCATGATCTGGATGGCGGTAGGTGACCTGGAAGCAGCCTTGCTGCTGGGGCCTTCGCATGGGTGCCTGCTCGCAATCTAGATGGCAACCGGGAGGCGGCCCTGCTGCTGGGACCTGCCTACTGGCGGTGTTGCCTGTTGTCAGCTGCTCATGGGTTGCCAAGGCAATTCCTGGAGGATTTCTTAGTTCTAAACTGTATGAAGTGAACAAGACATAGTTTAGAAAGAAGTATCTGAGGCTATACAGAATCTATCAAAAGAGGCTAGTAAATAGTGTCTGCAGACAAGAATCAGAAAATTGCTGGCAAAACTAAATCAACTCATCAGAAATTGTCCAGTGGATATTTGATACCGAAGTATATTTCTTAATTCCATCTACTTCAATTGTAATAATCAACATCTAGACAAATATTGAAGGAAAGCTGAGTGATACCTCCATTCTTCCCTCCTTTCTCCCAATAGAAAAGTTCTCTGTTCAGCGCCCAGAGGGACCTGGCCAAATATACACCCAGGGACACATCTACCCATCATTCAGATAGTCACCCTTACAGAACAATCCCAGCGTGCTTGGAAGGAGGGGCTGATGCTGTGTGCCTACTTTACGGGCAAGACTTCAGTTTCCCCAGTGCTTTGAATGTCATGGGTTTGCCATTTATGATTCTCCAAATCAGGATGTGTACTTTACAAAAATATGTTTTAAATTTGTGAGTCTCTTTTTGTCGAGAACCTGACAAACCCCACATTTAGAAATTGCCTTAGTTAAAAGTTGAATTCCATGAAATGGGACCATCTTTAAAAATGTGAATCAATACTGTACAATTGAACTTTCTGTAATGATTGAAATGTTCTAGATATGTGCTGTCCAATGTGGTAGCCATTAGCCACCTGTGGTTATCAAACATTTGAAATGTGGCTAGTGCAAATAAGGAATCTAATTTTTATTTTATTTTATTTTAATTGATTTAAATATTTATGGCCACATGTGAGTCAGTGTAGATTTTGGAACATATAGTAGCTTCACTTATGTACCTCTATTATGGCTTTCTTTTCTGGTTATATCTTTGTACCATCTTCTCTGTGGGCTTTTTCACATTCCTCTAACACCATAACATGATTACACTTGCTGATATGAGACTTGGAAAGTAGCATAAAAACGTGTCCATTCTGTGTACAACCATATCACGTGTCAAGAGCTTTATCTTGGGAACTTAACAAAGAAGATTTATTATTTAATTAATATTAGGATAGCACTTAGTATGTGTCAGGCACTAAATGCTTTATCAATATGAACCCATCTAATACCCATTACAATTCTATTTTTTTAGTTAAAACATCTCTTATTTATTTATTTATTTATTTATCTTTTTAATTTTATTTTATTACTTTTTAATATTTCAAGAAAAATGATTTTAAATATAATATTACATGAAATGAACATTAATATTTCAAGAAAAATTTTAACATAATAGTATTACCAAAACTGTACTAACATAGTATAATTCCACAAAAGCTATAGGAAATATAAAAAACATGCAAATAACAGGATTACTTCTATTATATTCTAAAATATTTATTTTCTCTGGCTGTATTTTTGTTCATCAGTTTGTTATTCATTATATTCCCCAATGAGTGAGATCATGTGATATTTATCTTTCTCTGACTTATTTTGGTTAGCATAATGCTCTATGGCCAACATCATACTCAATGGGCAAAAATTAAAATCATTTTTCCTAAACATAGGAACAAGACAGGGATGCCCATTTTTACCACTCCTGTTCCACATAGTACTGGAAGTGCTAGCCACATAGTGATCAAACAAGAAGAAGAAATAAAAGGCATCCACACTGGAAAAGAAGAAATAAAGTGGCCATAATTCACAGATGACATGATATTGTACATAAAAACCCCCAAACACTACATCAAAAAACTATTAGACTTAATAAAAGAATTCGGCAATGTAGCAGGATACAAAATTAACACCCAGATATCTATGGATTTTTTATACACCAATAATGAACTCACAGAAAGAGAAACTAAAAAAACAATCCCATTTATCATTGCAATAAAAAAATTAAGATATCAAGGAATAAATTTAACTAAGGAGGTAAAAGACCTGTACTCAGAAAATGACAGGACATTTAAAAAAGAGATAGAGGAAGATATAAACAAATAGAAGCATATACCATGTTCATGGATTGGTAGAATCAACATCATTAAAATGTCCATACTTCCCAAAACAATTTACAGATTCAATGCAATCCCCATTAAAATATTAATGGCATATTTCACAGACTTAGAACAAACTCCAAAAATTCATCTGGAATAAAAAAAGACCCTGAATAGCCTCAGCAATCCTGAGAAAGAAGAACAAAGTGGTGGGATCTCATTACCAGATATCAAGCTATCTTACAATGCCACTGTTCTCAAAACTGCCTGATACTGGCATTAAACATATAGATCAATGAATGGAACAGAACAGAGAAACTAGAAATCTACCCAAGCCATTATGCTCAATTAATATTTGACAAAGGATTCAGGAGCATACAATAGAGTCAAGACAATCTCTTCAATAAATGGTGTTGGGGAAATTGGACAGAAACATGCAAAAAAATGAAACTAGATCACCAATTTACACCATACACAAAAATAAATTTGAAATGGATAAAGGACTTAAATGTAAGATAGGAAACCATAAAAATCTCAGAAGAATCCATATGCAGCAAAATATCAGACATATGTTGAAGCAATATCTTTACTCATGCAGCTCCTAAAGCAATGGAAACTAAGGAGAAAATAAACAAGTGGGACTACATCAAAATAAAAAGCTTCTACACAGCAAAAGTAACCATCAACAAAACAACAAGAAAGCCCACTGCATGGGAGAACATATTTGCCAATGTTATCACCAATAAAGGTTTAATCTCCAAAATTTACAGAGAACTCACACAACTTAACAAAAGGGAGGTAAACAATCCAGCCAAAAAAATGGGCAAAGGACCTAATAGACACTTTTCAAAAGAGGACATACAGAAGGCCCAGAGACATAAGAAAACATGCTCAAAATCACTAATTATCTGAGAGACGCAAATCAAAACAACAATGAGGTACCACCTCACACCTGTAAGAATGGCTATCATCAACAAATCAACAAAAGACATGTGCTGGTGAGGATGTGGAGAAAAAGGAACCCTCGTGCACTGCTGGTGGGAATGCAGACTGGTGCAGCCACTATGGAAGATAGTATGGCGTTTCCTCAAAAAATTAAAAATGGATCTCCCATTTGACCCAGTGATTCCACTTCTGGGAATATATCCCAAGAAACCGGAAACACACATCAGAAAGGATATATGCACCCCTATGTTCATAGCAGCACAATTTACCATAGCTAAAATATGGAAACAGCCTAAGTGCCCATCAGCAGATGAGTGGATCAAAAAAAGCAGTGGCACATCTACACAATGGAATACTACGCTGCTGTAAAAAGAAGTAACTCTTAATGTTTGCTAATCTTAAAGCATCTAGGGTCAGGGACCAATTGAGATTTTCTTGGGTAATGGAGGTGCTGAAAGTTGCCACTTTTGTGGTCTCACTGCTCCTCGCTAGCCCTGGTGAGAGAGAACAACTCTTTCTGGTGTTCTTCCTCTGCATCAGTGAGGCTGTGGGCACCTTTCTTCAGTCACACTGAATCTGGGAGTTCAGTCCACACAGAGACCTCCCTTGATCATATTGTCCTGGTGACCAGAGGAACTTGTGTTCCTGAGCCCCTAGCCTGGTGACCACACCCAATTCACTTCACAGACAGTGGCCTGAGGCACACTCCCAGTCTGCCTACAAAAAAGACTCCTTTAATTATTCTGGAGCTCAAACCTGAGGTCAGGCTTCAGGTTTGCCACATATCAGAAGGCTATAGAGGTGCTTAGGGAATGAGGGAGGGAGATGCCATCCTGAGGCCTCACCATAGCTCAGTAGTTTCTCCCAGAAAGGAACTGACACACTCATCTGAAGCCGATTTTTTTGCAGCTGTCACCCAGGAGTCACTTCCAGATTTCCTGGTCTAGAGGTCAGGAGTTTACAATTAATTGCAGACCCACCAGATAGTATTTGCAATTTTAAAAGCTGCTGCCTGAGGATCTGGCTTCCACACAGCCTGGAACTAGGTGCTGGCTGGGATCACCTGAGACGTATCAAGAATAAATCAGGCCTGGCTGGTGTGCTCAGTGGATGAGCATCAACCTATGAACCAGGAGGTCACAGTTCGATTCCTGGTCAGGGCACATGCCCAGGTTGCAGGCTCGATCTCCAGTAGGGGGCGTGCAGGAAGCAGCCAATCAATGATTCTCTCTCATCTCTGATGTTTCTCTCTCCCCCTCTCTCTTCCTCTCTGAAACCAATAAAAACATGTTTTTTAAAAAAGAATAAATCAGGCTACTAAAATAATCACAAAGGTTAAAGAGACAACCAAGAGCTAGGACAAGGCTGAATGAAAAGGTTTATCTCCCACACGAGGCCATTCCTTCAAGAGTGAAGTATGTCCCTGTTTTCCTAATACATAGAAATAAGCACAGACAAGCAAAATAAGGAAACAAAGGAATATATTCCAAACAAAAGCAGACAAGGAAACATCAGAAAAATACCTCAGTCTTTTGGAGATTAATATTCTTATAGTTTCAGTGGTTAAGTGGAAAAGAAATTGTGGGCTATTTAGAAGCCAGATTATACTTTAGAAAGGAAAATAAATGAATTGTTGCAAGATGTAACCACATGAATGAATCTTACCAACACTGAGTGAAAGAAGCAGAAAGAAAAGAATGTATCCTACATGATTCCATTCACATAAGGTTCAAAAGTAGGAAAACTCTGCCTAAATTTTTAGGGGTACATGCATAGATAAAGAGACATTAAAAAAGAAATCTCCACAATAACAATGACGGCACTGGTTATTTTTTATGGGGGCCAGAGGCTGGGAAGTGCCACATGGAACTATTTGAGTTAGTATTACTTGACCTAAATGAGGTGGTTTCATCAGTGTTTGCTTTGAATAACTCATTAAACTACCTGAAGTATTTTAACAGGCAAAAACAGAGCTTTATGTGATCATGGTGACACTACATGTGTTAAAATTCTTATTAAGAAAAGCCACACATGTATTGCCAAACATGTATTTTTTTACTTTAACACATTTTAATTCCAGTTAATCCAATTTGCAATAATCTACAAATATGCATTAAGTGTAAATGCCTCAGTTAGTTCTAAATTAGAAATGGTTTTGTACCTGTAAAAGAAACAATACAGCCTCACGTGGGTGTGTACATGAATGATGGCCCCTCTCACATGGTGTGTAATCATAGCCAGGAGGCCTCGTCCTGCTCTCCTCCGCAGCAAACACACCGTACAACACTGCACGTCCTCCCAGCGCAGATGCTCAGCACATGTTTACAAATAAAGTTTATTGTAGTAACGTTAGGATTTCTGAAGGCTTGGTTTTATTCACTGGGCATGTGAGCTGATATTTTTTGTGTGTGACTGCAAGCCAGCCTTAATTATTATAAACTTCACATAATAAGGTTATTTCTTTGGGAACAAATCTGCTGAAAGGAATTAACTATGTCATATAAATCAAAGAGAGTGGGCTACTTGATCATATCACCTTTTGTTATAATGGCGGCTATTCATAGTTCTTTTATATATAACTAAATAAATGTAGCAATAACTTGGCAATTTTAAATTAAATCTGTAAGATTACTCATCTATGTGTAATATATTTTTTAGGTAGTGAATTAAAGCAGGAGAACCAAGGGATCCTTAACTACTACATTCCCAGCAAGGACAATAGCTGGTCAAAGGTGACTGTATAAATCATATCATTCTAACATCCCATGTTAAGAGAGCAATAATGATGGGGAAGCATGCCTGCTGTTCAGGCATGTGTAATGGCAGCCTGTTATAGGAGCAGAGGCTGCAGGTTACTTTTCAGACACCCTAGATTTTAATTGCTTCAATTTCTGTTCCCTAAATCCCACTGTTAGTCCATGTCCATCAACAGAACGGGGACGGAGCACTGCTTCCTCTCAGGTTCTCAGTTATGATGTCCTCCATGTCCCCATCTTCCCTCTGTGCCTTTTCCCCAACATGAACTTCGCAGCGGTTGGGAATGGAGGAGAGGCTCACTTGGGTTGTGGCCGGAGGGGAGGACGCAATGGTGATTGCACTTTTCTGTCATTGAAGGTGTTTGGTATTTTGGAGGAAGCAAAAGAGCAATTCCATTTAGAAGATTATTCTGTCAGTCAGATAACGCTGGAAGAAGTCTTCCTGACCTTTGCCCAACTAGAGAACAATGGACTTGACGGGGACAAGGAGGTGCCATGAGATTCAGTTCCAACCCGAGGCCTATGTCTTCTTAGGCCTCACTCTGCTACACCTGGATACATAGAGGGGCACTCCTGTGTGTGTGTATGTGTTGGTGTACATATACTTACGTAATAAAGAGTCCCCACAAGGACCATATGTCCCTTCTTTGTAGACGTACATGGGTGGCCTGTGAAGCCAGCATGTGCAAATATAAAGACATGTGGTGAAATTCATGTTCTGTCTCCTAGAAATATGTAAGACCAGCATTCATCACGGTGGGAACAACCTATTTCTGAGAATCCTGAGTGTTTGAACAGAAACATCCAGAAATGATGGCGCTGTTAGATGGGACAGCTGGAAGACCATGAGATTTATTTTTAAGTTGAGTTGTGGGTAAGGGAAGCATTGTGCCTGGAACAGAGATTATTTCTCGTGTGTGTGTGTGCATGCGTGTGCGTGTGCACGCACGTGCACACACACACACACACCAATTTTATACCAAAAATAAGATATTTGTACCAAGACCATTTAGAGCCCAAGAACATAAAGCAAAAACATTCTTTGAAAATAAGATGTTTTCCTTCCTACTCTTGCCTACCTCTGATTAAGAAGGAAAGAAGGAGAAATTGGATTGTTAGGTAGGATAGATAGATACTAAGGCAGGAGAGGGGGCATATTATCACCCACGAGTAGTCCTGAGACCTGCCAAGACAAGGTTATCAACAGTCAGTGACAAAGTGGAGCTTTAAACCCTGCATGCTAACCCCAATACTAGGCGAGGGGTGCCTTGAAACTTGCAACAAAAAGATAACCCTTAAAACCCCAGTGGATGGGGTGCTCAGACTAGATGAGTTGCCTGTTTGTGCTTCATGCCCAGTATTCTATACAATAAAAC
>PVJC01042192.1:0-15051 GCA_004026665.1 Murina feae
TTGGACAGATATATGCAAAAAAATGAAACTAGACCACCAACTTACACCATACACAAAAATAAACTCAAAATGGATAAAGGACTTAAACGTAAAATGGGAAACCATAAAAATACTAGAGGAATACAAAGGCAACAAAATCTCAGACATATGCCAAAGCAGTTTCTTCACCGATACAGCCCCTAGGGCATTGGAAACTAAATAGAAAATAAACAAATGGGACTTTATCAAAATAAAAAGCTTCTGCACAGCAAAAGAAACCATCAGCAAAACAACAAGAAAACCCAGTACATGGGAGAACATATTTGCCAATGTTAGCACTGATAAAGGTTTAATCTCCAACATTTATAGGGAACTCATACAAGTTAACAAAAAGAAGACAGACAATCCAATCAAAAAATGGGCAGAGGACCTAAACAGACACCTTTCAAAAGAGGACATTCAGAAAGCCAAGAGACATATGAAAACATGCTCAAAGTCACTAATCATCCGAGAGATGCAAATCAAAACAACAATGAGGTACCATCTCACACCTGTCAGAATGGCTATCATCAACAAATCAACAAACGACAAGTGCTGGAGAGGATGCGGAGAAATAGGAACACTCGTGCACTGCTGGTGGGAATGCAGACTGGTGCAGCCACTGTGGAGAACAGTACGGAGTTTCCTCAAAAAATTAAACATGGATCTCCCTTTTGACCCTGTGATCCCACTTCTGGGAATATATCCTAAGAAACCAGAAACGCCAATCAGAAAGGACATATGCATCCCTATGTTCATAGCAGCACAATTTACTATAGCAAAAATTTGGAAACAGTCTAAGTGCCCATCAACAGATGAATGGATTAGAAAGCTGTGGTACATCTACACAATGGAATACTATGCTGCTGTAAAAAGGAAGGAGTTCTTAGCATTTGCAGGCGTATGGATGGAGTTGGAGAACATAATGCCAAGTGAAATAAGCCAGTCAATGAAAGAAAAATACCACATGTACTCACTCATCTATGGATAATAATAACCATTATAAACTGGTGAACAAAAATAGATTCAGAGGCAGAGCAACATCAAACAGACTGTCAAATTATAGCAACAAGGACAGGGACGTTGAGGGGGGAGGTAACAGATCAGACATGGGACTTTTGTGTATGCATTTAAGCATAACCAATGGACACAAAACACTGGGGGGTAGGGGAGGCAGGGGGAAGGGCAGGGGGAAAAAGAGATATATGTACTAATCTTTGTAAAGCTTTATGTAATAATAATTTTTTAAAAATTAAAAAAAATAGTAATAATAAAAAAAATGAAGAACCCATTTTTATCATGGATTATGTATACACATATGTTCTTGCTCTGTCAGATGAAAGAGCCAGGTCTCGATTTCCAATACCATTATCCAATACAAGGAACCAGGGTTCCTCAGAGAAATTACTGATCCCAGAACTGGCACTGATTTGTGCTTAAAACCAAAGTACTATATATGCTTCAAGTATTAAGTAAATTCATTAACAAATAACAAAACTTAACAAAAACAGTACAAACTTCATGTTGTGGGCCATGGGATCTCCCCGCTGGGCCTATAGTCCAGTGGTTTTAACAGTACAGTAAACCCAATTGAAGAGAGAGTTAGTGAATTGGAACATAGGTCAGAAGAAAATATCTAGGATAAAACTTAAAAGGATTTCTTTTTTAATTAGAGAGGAACCAAAACAATTCAATCATACAAATGTATGAACAAGTCTCACTGAATAGGGTGGAGAGAAAAGATCCTGACCCAAGTAACTTTGGAAATGAAAGAAGTCTGTAAGACTGAAAACAAAAGAAACTGTACATATGCACTGTTCTTTGATTGGTAAAGTTGTGTCCTACAGAATACAGGTTAACAATTCTGAATTTGCTATCTATGCATATGGGAATTGAACAGTTACGTAACTGAATGGCAGATAGTTGGAACAGGTGCTAACAGTCTGTGCTAACAGATTAGAGACACTAATATGAACTCATATTTAGCTTAATATAGAAACATATGGTTACACTACCTGTATGCTAGTTACACATATACTGTAGACTCCTTGTAGATACGCACATATACACAGGTTAGTTTACACACATGTTCTTGCTCTGTCAGATGAAAGAGCCAGGTCTTGATTTCCAATGCCATTATCCAATACAAGGAACCAGGGCTCCTCAGAGAAATTACTGATCCTAGGACTGGCACAGAAAATCTAAACTAATAAAAGTGAAATATTAAAATTAACCGTTTCTCCGAGACAGGGTAAGCCACGCCCACCAGCCAATCAGAGCGGCTGTATGCAAATTAGCCCAGCCAACATGGTGGCCGCCACTCACGGACTTGAGTAAATGGCAGTTTCCATTGCGGCAGGAGCGAAAGTGAAGCTGCGCTCGCTCCGCTTAAACTGCCTCTAGCAAAACACATCTTTGAAACAATGTAACAATCATAGAATCCTCGGGAGCTGAAGGAAAGAGCAGCCTGGGCCTCACCAGTAAAAGTAACAATTGTTTCATTATAGACGCTGAGAGGTGAAGCAGAGAGGAGGCTTCCTTAGTAGTTAGAAGGCCGCCTTAAAGGAACAGTGTGTCAATTATAGAAGATAACCTCAGGCCTTAAAGAAACAGCATCAATTATAGGAGATAAATCACAGAAACCTGTGTCCAGCCAGCTTTGCTGGGACGTTGGGTCAATGGGAGCTGTGGGCAGCCTTAAAGCCCCTCACCCAGGCTGGTCAGGCACGCCAGCAGGTGGACATCTCCCGAGGGGTCCCAGACTGCGAGAGGGCACAGGCCGGGCTGAGGGACTCCCTCCACCCCGAGTGCACAAATTTTTGTGCACCGACCCCTACTAATAAAAATAAACCTTGTGGAGGATGGTGTAGGACCATAAATTAATGAGGTGCTTAAAAAACACACAAAAACAACAAACCTGCAAGAATGGTGTTATATCAGAGGAACACAAGAAGCCAACTGCAAGAGTTCCCAATGGCCAAAGCAGGAACAACTTGAGCAATAAAAGAAGGTTATAATGGAAAATGTCCACAACATATATAAATGATCGAATAACAAAGTTAATGGGAAAGAAGAGCTAAAACTCCAATGCAGAAGAATTCCAAATAATTTATGTATACTGTTGTTAAAGAGAAGCGTGACTCCTACTCCTTAGTGTGGGCTGTGCGTGGTGACTTTTTTCCAAAGAGTAAAGTGTGGAAAGGGGAAATAAGTAGCTTTATAGTGGAGGAAACCTGGCAACAACTACCTCAGTCAAATGATCAAGGTTCAAAAGTGTCAAATCATAATGATAATGTGCTATGACATGATAAAAATGTCACCTTACCTCTGTAGACGCCCCTTGCTAGGCACAAGCGAGGTCTGAGCCCTGAGGCACCTACTGCAGCATATTACCTGCATGTAAATAGGCCATGCGGGCAGAGTCACGAAGTATGTGGCCAAGCCTCTGTGACCTGCTGCGTAGAGAGTTTGCTTTTGGGAAGCCCTGAGGGTGCTGGTACCACTCCCCGGCTGAGGTTTCTCTCCCCTTACTCCCATCTCACCTAGCCTAACCCCAGGATCCTGGCTGCTTGTCCAGAACAGATGGTGGGAAATTCTGAAGACAGGTGCTTCCCTAGCCATATGGTACTCACGGCCTGGAAGAGCATAGTGTCTCCCGGCCACTCTAAAGTAGATAGTGTCTGCTCAAACCTTAAAATGGATAGTGTCTGTCCAAGGACACCTGCACGGCTAGGGGAGCAGATCTCATAGGCTTGGAAGATCAGCAGAAGGCTCATGTGGAAGCCCAGTCGCCTGGGTGTGGCCACCACCTGCCGTTGGAATGCTAAGGAGCCATATGAATTTGGGCTTGTGCCGTCAATCTAGTAATCAGCTTCAAGCCCCTATTCTGTAAACAAGTTCCCTATAGTAATAAGCAACCTGAGAGGCTATGGGAGGCTTAAATAAGCAAATGTGTGCAAAGAGTTTATCCCAGCTTGGCAGAGAGGAGGTGCTCTGTAAATCACAGTTATAATTATTAAAGCCTTTCTGTTCTCCCTCAACCTTTTGGTGTGTGGTGTGTGGTGACAGGTGCTGAGCAAATGTGCCTGGCACCTGTGCAGCAAGACTTCGGGGGCTACATTATTATAGGTTGTCATTATTATTCCTGTTGTTGCCATGGCCTCTACCCTAGATACCCAGGATCTTTGTGCAAAAAGCCTTCCTGCACTTTGCCCTGCTGTCTTCTGCCTTCCAGTGTTTGCAAACTTTACTTACAGGGACATCTTTAGCTAACGCCGGAGGTCTTGATCCAGCTCTTAGAAGTGTTCGGGAATCTGGAGAAGGGCTGAGTCCTTAGATGAAACATAATTTTGGAAGGCATTATGAGGTGTCAGAGAAAACTTAGCTAAAGGGACCAAGTTCTCCTTGATTCATGACTCCTTGCTATTTATTAACACAATTAGAGGCCTGGTGCACAAATTTCATGCACAGGGATGGGGAGAGGGTTTGTGTCCCTCAGCCCGGCCTGCACCCCTCATAATCCAGGATCCCTTGGGGGATGTCTGACTGCTGGCAGTTGGACATCCCTCTTACAATCTGTAACTGCTGACTCCTAACCGCTTGCCTGCCTGCCTGATCACCCCTAACCACTTGCCTACCTGCCTGATTGCCCCTAACCACTAGCCTGCCTGCCTGCCTGATCACTCCTAACCACTCACCTGCCTGCCTGATTGCCCCTAACCACCTCTGCCTCGGCCCCTGCTGCAGCAGCTTTGTCCAGAAGGATGTCCAGAATGATGCCTGGAAAGTCGTCTGGCTGTCTGGTCTAATTAGCATATAATACTTTTATTATCATAGACTAGGGGCCCGGTGCACAAAAATTTGTGCACTCGGGGTGGAGGGAGTCCCTCAGCCTGGCCTGTGCCCTGTCACAGTCTGGGACCCCTCAGTGGATGTCCTATGATGGCCCTAGTCTGCCAGGCGCCTTTTGAGTGTGTGTGTGTGTGTGTGTGTGTATGTGTGTGTGTCACCACTGGGGACCTGCCCCCAGCCGCATCTGAGGCTCGGAGCAGTCCTCCTGTGTGTGTCTACCTGCTGGGGGCCTGCCTCAGGCACACCGGCACACCGTGGAGGCTTGGAGCAGGCATCCCCTCTATGTTGATCTCTCAGACTCTTGCCCTCCCCAGCATGTTGTTCTCTTTTTTGAGCTGTGACCAGGGCTGGGTGCGGCCTGCCTCCCAAGCTTGCCTACTGCCCATCTCCTTCAGCCACCAGAAAGCAGGGAAAATCCTGCCTTGTGGTCAGGCCAGCCTTTTCCTGCTCCCTGATCCCCGGAAGGGACCTGGGAAGCCGCCAAGCAGGCCGCCAACTCTTTCCCACTCACCTGTCCCCTGCTGCCTTCCTTTCCCACTTCCCGGTGCCGCCAAAGGGTCTGGGGAGCTGCCAAGCAGGACCCCGGCCCCTGCAGCCTTGCTTTCCCGCTCCACGATGCCCCTCAAAGGGCCTGGGCAGCCACCAAGCATGCCACTGACCCCCCCCTGCCGCCTCTTACCCGCTCCCCGGTGCCTCGCAAAGGGCCTGGGCAGCCACCAAGCAGGCCGAGACCCCCCCTGCTGCCTCTTACCCGCTTCCTGGTGCCCTCCAACCCTGCCGCCTCTTTCCCATCACGGGTCCTGGGTCCTGCGCTGTCCCACCCTGCAGCCGCTCTGTGCACTCGGGAGGTCCCTCAGCCCGGCCTGTGCCCTCTCGCAGTCTGGGACCCCTCGGGGGATGTTCCACCTGCTGGCGTGCCTGACCAGCCTGGGTGAGGGGCTTTAAGGCTGCCCACAGCTCCCATTGATCCAACGTCCCAGCAAGGCTGGCTGGGCGCAGGTTACTGGAGTTTTTTCTCCTATAATTGATGCTGTTCCTTGAAGGCCTGAGGTTATCTTCTATAATTGATACACTGTTTCTTTAAGGCGGCCTTCTAACTAACGAAGCCTCCTCTGCCTCACCTCACAGCGTCTATAATGAAACAATTGTTACTTTTACTGGTTAGGCCGGAGCTGCTCTTTTCTTCAGCTCCGGAGGATTCTATGATTGTTACATTGTTTCAAATGTTTCAAAGCTGTTTTGCTAGAGGCAGTTTAATCGGAGCTGAGCTGAGCGGGCGCAGCTTCACTTTCGCTCCTGCCGCAATGGAAAGGGCTGTTTACTCAGGTCCGTGAGTGGCGGTCGCCATGTTGGCTGGGCTAATTTGCATACAGCCGCTCTGATTGGCTGGTGGGCATGGCTTACCCATCTCGGAGAAACGGTTAATTTTAATATTTCGCTTTTATAGAGTAGATGGTGTCTGGAAAGCGGAATGTCTTACAATGCTAGACTCAGAATCCAGGAGTATGCATGCTGCCATGGTTTTTGACTTTAATCCAGTGGCATCTCGTGGGGTGTCCCCGTGGGAGTGTAGGGTGTTCCAGCAGGAGTGTGCTCTAGATTAAACATGGTTTGCATCTGGTTGCTTTTTATCGCAGTGCACACAGGAGAGATGCATTGTCCCATCCTTGCCTCTGCTCTGACCACAGGGAGAGCTCCTCAGAGGCGAGGAGGGCCTCCCCATGTTTTTCTGTAGGGCCTGGGCACCAGAAATGTTTCCCAAGGGGTTAAATGGAAGGGCGCTGAGAACATTTTACCTAACTCCACAGGGACAGTAGCACCCGAAAGGGAGAGCAGGTTTAAAAAGGATGCATTTCTGGGGATACAGTGACTATTTTGTTTGTTCAGTTTAGTTTGGGTTGCTTTCCTTTTCTACTGGGTGAACCTCTAAAGCTCTTAATGAATATTAGGCAAATGAATGCAATGCTGGGGGAGCCAGGAGAACAGCTTGGCTCTTGTGGGTGTCAGTCTCTGGGTGTTGGATGCCAATCCCTGGGTGCTGAGTGCCAGTCTCTGGGTGTTGGGTGCTAGTCTCCGGGTGTTGGGTGCCAGTCTCCGGGTGCTGGGTGCCTGTCTCTGGGACTTAATAGGAGTGTGAAGAGCTCAGCTGTGAGCACAGCTACCCTCTGGTCTCAGCTCAGTGGGTGGCTGAGTAGTGAGGACCAGGCTGGCCCCAGCAGTGGTTTGAACATGGCTCTGAATGAGGAGAAGGGCCTCTCCCTGCCACGTGGGAGCTTCTCTCAGTGCCCATCATCCTGCACTGCTACCTGATGGTGCAGGTAAGTCAGTGAGGCACAGAGTGGGCTGGCCTACCCCACCCAGTGGTTGGTGCCCGCTGGGCTTCAGAGCAGGAGGTCTCCCAGGAGCCAGGCACCGGTAAGGTTGGGCCGCGGGAACTCAGAGGCGCAGCACATGGGGTGGGGACCACAGGTGTTCGTGCTGTTTGCTCGGGGACATGAGCTTCATGTGTTCCATTCCCACCAAGGAACATGTTGTTCTGGGTTCTTTGCATCCCTTATTTCTAACCTTTCTTACAAACTTGCAAGACTGGTTTCATTATTCCAGGTTTACGGTCAAACAAATGGAGACTCTGAGGGGCTAGATCAGAGGCCTGAAGGCGGCTGCTTCGTTTCCCAGCCCTGCGTACAGGGGGCGGGCAGCTGAGTGCCGCTGTGTGTGACTCCTCACCCAGATGTGCGGGCGCCCCTGTCTGCTGCTTTCGGGTGCTGAGCTGGACTCTCAGCCATGTGGCCCGGTCCTTGGGGTGGAGGAAGACCCCGCGCCGCCTCCGTGCATCTAGGTGGGCCTGGAGCTGATTTCCTGGCCGATGCATGCCCCTGGCAGGCCACCCCTCCCATGTCGCCCAGCACAGTGAGCGTTTACAATCCGGGGACACTCGTTAAGCGTCCCATGAGCACCTGGCTCTGCACCAGGGAAGTCCTGCGGGTGCCCGGCAGGAGGGGCTGCTCCCCTTTCTCCTGGGCTGCTTCTCTGTCCCCTCCTGGCTTAGTTGTTCCGGTTGTAAAAGGGAGATATGAATATCATTTAAAATCAGGCCTGCCCCCTCGCTCCTGCCCTCCCTCCCTCCCTCCCTCCCTGCCCTGGCCCAGCCCCCTGACTCGCCACCTCCCTCATCGCAGAGCCACTCAGCTCTGGCTCCAGCCCCACCCATCCCGCAGGAGGAGCATGCGCAGTTTCTTGCAGACAGGGCAGCAGCTGTGGGGTAGGGAGGTGGCGGTTTCCGCCTCCCCCCCCCCAGGAGCCTGTTTGTGCTTTAAAGCTGATGCTCTGCGCCCACCTCCCAGCAGTGAAGGCTGAGGGTTGTTGCTGCAGGTGCTGAAGTCCTTGTTGACGTCTCTGCTCCCCAGCTTCACATAGCGGTGAGTCCGCATCTTGGGAGGCTGCCATGTTTTTTCAGGAGAAACTGAGGATCAATTGGAGCCTGCCAGCTGGGGGAGGGGCCAGGAGGTCTGCCTTGTGCTGGATAGCCAGTCCTCAGTCCCGCTCTGCTGCCACCCAGCCTAGTTCCCCTTTAGCCATCCAGTGATGGGAGCCTGGGGGTAGGGACCTAGAGGTGCTCCATGCACTTCCTGGTGTTCGGTTGTCCCTTCCGGTCGTGAGGCCCCTAGGCTATTATTAGTATAAATTTGTCCTAAGGTAAGGTGGAGATATAGACACATCAAAGGGTAGGGCAACTTTACAGAATCCATTGTCAGATTGGAAGAATTTGCCTACCGCTGTCAGGTGTTTGGCCAGTAGGAGGCAATAACATGTAGATTGAAATGCCCTGAGCTGTCTGGCAGCAAGCAATCATTTAATGCATCCTTTTCAGGTTTGGGCAAATGCCCTCGCCATCTCCAGATGATTCAGCCCTGCTGACATGCTGGAATTGGCTGCAGGCATTTAGCCGGGCCCCCAGGAGCTGCTGGGCAGGGTAGATGAGTCATTCTGAGAGCCCAGAAGCCAGGCATTGTGCCCACTGTGCCCAGTCCCTGACCACATGAGTATAAGTGTTGACGGTTCCCTACATAGCAAGCAGAGCAATCCTGAGCCACACCAAGCGGGTGATGGGCGACCTGAGTGGAAGACCAACAGATCTTAGGTTGTACACACTTTTAGAAATGTCATTTTTTAAAAGATTTAAATGGATATTAGGAAAAATAAATGCATTGAAAGGTAAAGCTACGTTTAAATAAGAGAGTCATTTTAATGTTAATATAAAATGTATAAAATTAACAATGGCACAGGTGGTAAATGGATGATGGCAATAATTGTGACAATAGTGTGGGGCTGGCTGTTGAGAAGTGCTATTCTGGGAACTGGAATCCTATGCCACCTTTTGTAAAGTGAATAAGCCCTTTGATTTGTCTTTTTCGATGGGTTTTCTTAAATGAGTAGGGGCAAGGTGGGGAATTCTTTCAATTTGTCGAAGCCAAAAGAAGCTTTATCAAGAGCTTCCAAAAATTGATGCTTCTTTGAAGCTTATTTGAGTCTGTAGACAGAAGGAATTTTTGGCTGGTATGACTGACTTGGCATTTTCTTGGTTAGATCACATGAGGGAGGAGATGTCTATGGCCAACAAGTCAGATTATGTAGGAGAGAATTGTCCACCCCAGTTTGGTGGTGAAGCACTGCTGTGATAAAGTGACTTGGCTTCTCCTTATGTGTTGTGGAATCCAAGTGTTCCTGGCTAGTGACACGCCCCCGGTCTCTGCCTTGTGCGGTTCTCTGTCCATGTGCTCCAAGATCCTCACTGTCTTTCACACAAGGCAAGGGCTGTAGCAGCCATTAGGCATCAGAGGAAGGAGAGGTTGCCTCACTTTGTGCAAGAGGAGTGAGGGTGAGACCAGAAGTGAGGACTGACTGGTCCTTAAAGGTAAGTGCTTTCCAGGTGGGGATGGTCATTACAAAGGAAGGAAGGCATGGATGGGCAAAGGCACAATGGCTGCCAGCACAAGAAAACCCAAGTTGTATGTCATGAAGATTGAGGGGCTTTAAGAGCCAGAGAAGGGGAGTGTGTGTGTGTGTGTGTGTGTGTGTGTGTGTGTGGCGGGGGGGTGGGGGGTAGTAAGACTAGCAGGGCTGTTGGGACTGGACTGAAGAGGGCACAATTCCCCACTGAGGGGTGAATATGTTTCCAGGGCAATTACCCAGGCTCTGGCTGGTCAGTGTCCTCACCTTTAGATCGCTGCTCTCACGGAGTCTGTAGGATGAAATGAGACCCCTAAAGCCTCACCTGGGGAGCTCTGTTCTGGGGATCAGGTTTAGTTCCTGTTGATCAATTGAAGCCTGCCAGCTGGGGGAGGGATCTGATCTAATATGCCTGATGGCAGGTTTGATGGGATTTGATGGGTTGAGGCATTTTAAGTCCTTTTGGGGTAGAAGAGGGAAAGGTCACTAATGGGAGGCAGGAACAAACCAGACTCCTTGTCCGGCACATGATGGCTGTGACAACTGTATGGCATAGGACCCTCACAGTCTCACTGGGTCAACCTTTAGATCCTGGTGAGGAGCAAGGGCTGGCAAACTCTGAGTATGTGTCCAGTCCAGTAAGTCACTCCCCTGGTCACTAAGATAGTGGATCTTCCCAAGTCTTGAGAACAATACTCTCTGTATGAGCTGAGCTGCCACCACCAGCCCTCGAGTTTCTGTGGGCTTGGATACAGCCTCAGGCTCTCCAAACAGCAATGGCAAATCCAAAACCAAGACTGAACCTTGATGTAGAAAACCTCAAAAAAGTTGGGGTGGAGTGGGGACAAGACTACCCAGGATGGTGAAGCTGAGACTTTAAGAGCCAGATTCTACCTGTCCTCATCAATCTTTTTCCATTTCCTTGATGAAAGTTTGGGTAACCTGGGAAACTATGATTTTATTTAACATGTCAAATTCCCGAGGCAAATGCTCAAATATAAGCAAAGCTTTTAAATACCCAGTTGTTGTTGGCAAAGTGAGATTTCCTCCATGTCTTCCTGTCAATATTCATGAGCATGTGAACTCTGCTTCTAGTCCATATCAGGGTTGGTTGTCTCAATATTACTGGTCATTGGTTTTCAGATTTTGAGGTGTGTTTCTGGTGGAACAGTAACTTTTTAATGTTAGAACATTGGGCTCTTATGTCAAAGCCTTGGCTTATGAAGGTGGGAAAATGAATCAGTTTTAAGGAGGGCTTTGGAAAAATGTTCAGCATGAGTGTATATGAGTGTGTATCCATGTGAACACAGATGTGCGTGCGTGTGTGTGTGTGTTTCTACAGAACAGCCTTCCTCATTCCTCCCTCTTATGGACCAAATCACTCCAGTGGCTCTCATTAGAATGAACTAGAAGATGTATTAGAGGCATCCTAACAAGACCTGAGACACCAGGTCAACCATATGAACCTGAGAGAGTTGATGTTGTGAACCCATTGGAGTGTGTGGATGGGGTGGGTGTGAGGAAGCTAGGCAGCTCTGAGTTCTCCTGGGCATATTGCCAAGCTTGGGTGATTCCCTTGGCCTGCATTGCCCCCATTCCCAGATTGGCTAGGCCAGATCTGCCCTTGACCAGGGACTGATATTTAGGGTCCAGCCAGCCACCCTCCCTGGCATGGTTGGTTTTCCTCTTATAACAGACTCACAGAAGAAGTCCCCACTCATGGTCTGGCTTGGCATGGGGTAGAGGGATGTGGTGGCACAAGGAGCAGAGGGAGAAAGGAGAATCCAGAACTATGACAGAGTAGGGCAGGTGCTTGTTGCAGAAGAAATGAAAGCAGAGTGCTCTTCCTTGGACTGCTGCTATCAGACCCATTTCACCTCCTGCTCTGGTTGGCATCACAGGGGAGGCTAACTGCTCAGGCCACCTTGCCTCTGGCTATGTTTGGCCAATGGGAGGCAGTAGTGGGAGACTAGATAGCAAGAAGTAGGAAGAAGCCAGGGTTCATCTGTCCTTCTCTGTTTAGGGCAGCACCTAAGGCAATGACTCCATCTCTCCCGTGGTTCCATTTTTTATAACTAGCCTTGCCTTCTGTGGTCTGAGTTCCTGTCTGGTGGTCTAGGCTCAGGGCTTGGGTAATGCCTCCTCTTTCTTGTGTCCTTCCAGCTTGGGGTGATAGAAGATTCCTGCGATTGCTAGTCTCTGGGTTGCCTCATTTTTCCTTATGTGACTTTTCTGCTCTTTAAATACTGCTGTACCTTGTTCTCTGTACCCAAACCCATCTATCACAGTACTCCATGTTTTTTGACTGGTTCCTGGCTGATGAAAGTCTTTCCCTCACTCCTCCTCATCACTCTTTCCTCCATCTCATTTTGTTGATGAGTCAACATCTGAAGAAGTGAGCTGGTTGTGGCATAGGCAGAGAGTACAGCAGCCTGCCCAGCTCTAGTGTTACTCTATTGTGTGTATATAGGTTATTTTGGTGTTTGTGTTGGAGGTGGGGAGTTTCATGAAATGCCTGTCCATTTCTACTCC
Source organism: Murina feae (assembly GCA_004026665.1). Lineage (NCBI taxonomy): Eukaryota > Metazoa > Chordata > Mammalia > Chiroptera > Vespertilionidae > Murina > Murina feae. The sequence goes on from PVJC01042192.1 coordinate 12,352, forward strand.
TATCATGGTGGGACCTGAAAAGTTATTCCTGTACCCATGTTCCTTCCTTTCACATATACTGAGTACCTCTTGGCAGCAAGATGACTCTATATTGATGTTGAGAGTAGGGACTGGGGCCGGAGGCAGAGAATCAATCCCTGCCTACCCTAAGCCCACTGTACACTGATAATGCTGGGGCATGCACACCAGTGAGGGTGACATGAGGCACAGAAAAGTGTGAAGGACAAGAGGCCTCCTTTGGCACAGAGAATCAGGGAGGGCTTCTTAGAGAAGGTGGCATTTGGCTGGGTTTAGAAGAATTGGTAGGGTGTGGAGAGATGATTGTAGAAATGTCACTCATGAAAGACATTCAGAGGTTAGAAGTGGAGTCTAAGGCTTCCAGTTCCTCTGAATAACTGCAAATATCCAATTGCTCATCTGTACCTCAGTGAAGACTCCCAACCCTTTTTCATGGAGGAACTACAACTGCAGAAGGAGTCAGCCTACCCCCTGAGGAACCTTGGATAATCCCTGAGAGGTTGTAATAAGCAAGTGCAGAATTTCAGAAGCTTCCTATTTAAGGATGGATTACCCTCTGATGGAGAAGCCTACCTGGGAGTGAATTTGCTTTCCATATGCCTGCTTGGGGAGAGCAACAAAGGTAAGTTTGGAGGAGAGGAGGGTGGAAGAGGAGTAAGATCAGGTTTGGGCCCCTGGGGTGGCCTGGGGAGAGCATCCGAGTGGGTCTGGACTGGCTTAAGGCAGCCTCGGGATGTGGGCAGATTTACACCAATTAACAGTTGACAGTCTCCTCTGTGGGCTGCGAGGGCTGTAGGAGGAGACCTGTCTTAGAGGATGGATACTCCTTCACAGTTCCCAGGATTGGCAGAGAAGAGACTGGTGGATCTGGACAGACAAAATGGAACTCTCTCTCCCACTTTCCCTTCTACCCGCCCGCCCTCTCTCTTACTTTGGAGGGATTTCAGAAGTGTCATTACCAAGATAGAGGGTGGGATTTGAAATATATCATGGATTTAATAATGGAGATTTGTGGGATTTCATCTTGCATGCCTCAGGCCCCTGAGACCATCCTATGTCCAGATGAGCATATGTGTGAAGACAAGGATATATGTCTACAGCTCTGGGGCCAGGAAGCTGCAGCTGGTGCTAGGTTAATTTTCAAAATTAAGCTGTAGTCTCTTTTCATAAAGTCCCCAATAATGAGAACACCATTAAGCTGAGGCTTTTTAAAGAAGGAGATTTCACTGTATTCCCAATTCTACCTTGGTTGCTGTGGACCATTTCACAGAAATTCAGAGCAGGAATGAACTTGAAGGGGCACCTAGGGCCAGAATCCCTAGCACTATAGTCTCTTCATGCAGTTCAGCATAAAGAAATACAAACAGATAAAGATCTCCTGGACTTTGGATATACAGCCAAACACCTGGGTTGGAATCTGAGTGCAGAACACAGGCCTGGAATGCCAAGAATGCAGCACCTATTGGCAAGCTGTCGACTCAGAGGACAAGTATGGGCTCTGAAGATGGGACTCCACGCCTGGCTTTACCGTCTGCCTCAGAGGGGGCGATTGTCAGATGGCATTGTGGAAAGATGTTGGACTTTGGAGTCATATAAATTTGACTTCTAATCCCAAGAGACACTGGGCAGTTGGGGCTGGGAGTGAGAAATTAAGAGAGGGAGGGGAAAGAAGCCAGCAGAGGTTTGCCATCCAGCAGGTTCACTCTGTGGGCAGCGAGGGCGCAGCAGAGTTGAGAGCTCTGGGAGACAGTGTAGAATGTGCTCAGAGGAATCATAGCCAAGGGGTGAGTTGATTCTCCAACTCCCATCTAAGGGTTGAGGGCTGCTGCTGGTGGTGGTGGTGGTAAGGTGTTAGCTCCCCAGGATTCAGGCTCTACTGATGGACTGAGCAGACGTCACTGGCTAAAGAAAACCCCGGGACAAGGATTTTCAGGAGCTTGCATTTGGAAGCCATGGGATTGACCTGAGAATGGCAAAGTGTCAGCTGTGACTGTCACAAGTACCAAGGCCCAGAAATTTTTTATCTGATCATTTCATTGACAGGAGCCTGCTGGGAACTCTTCTCCATCAGGGAATTTATTCTTCCCTGGGACCTGGGAAAAGATCATGCTTTGCCAAAGAATGAATGACTCAGGTAGAATATGGCAGGTTGCTAAGAGCTTGGGACAGGCAGGCCAGACACCTTTCTGCAGGTGTGATCTTCCAGCCAATATGGAGCCTATCTGGACTAACAGTGCACTTGTGTTCAGCCAACTCACTTGACACACAGGCTTGCCAGCTTCCTCCCATCTCTGTAGTCCCAGGAGAAAGGTTTCGTGTCTGGCTCTTTCTAATGGAAAACTCTTCCTTGACCTTGAGAACTGAGGGAAGCTTGGAAAACACTGGGGGGGGGGGAGGGGAGGAGGAAACAAATATCTAGGAGAATGGAAAGTGGAAAATGAGGGAGGGAAGTAGTTTGAAAGTGGAACCTCTTCATTTAAAACATGGTTGTCTCGTGCTTTGAGAGTGTCAGCTCTCTCAAGGCACTGTTTCCACTAATGGACTGATGATTTTCTTGGGAAGCGGGCTTAGGTTTTGATGTGACTTTCATGTTTAAGATATAGAGATGGAACCAAGGCTTGTGCTTTGGCTATGCTTGCAGCCTTTCATCTCCCCATGGCTCCCGTCTGTTTGGCAGCTCAA
>PVJC01042193.1:0-15034 GCA_004026665.1 Murina feae
CTGCATTTCTGGAGGTACAACTGTCATGTGGTCTTATATTTCCCATCTAGGGCACGATAGCCTACGTCCCACAGCAGTCCTGGATCCAGAATGGCACCATAAAGGAGAACATCCTTTTTGGATCAGAATTAGATGAAAAGAGATACCAGCAAGTTCTAGAGGCCTGTGCCCTCCTCCAAGACTTGAAAGTGCTGCCTGGGGGAGACCTGGCTGAGATTGGAGAGAAGGTACTTAGAACCTTAAAGGGTGCAGAAATATCAAAGAAAAATGTGAAGATGGCAAAGAAGTACATAGGAGTAAAATAGTTGACCAATTTTGGTGGTCATGTTGGGAATAAACACCAGAAAACATGAGTTTATACAATATTTTATACAAATACAGTAACCCAGAAATGTTAAATTTGGTACCTGGAAGCAAATACAGGGATTATGTACTCTGAAGGGAAGAGGAGGCTAGGACCGGAGAGGCTGAGTAATCAGTGACTGGCCCCAGGATGATGTCATGGTGGAGGGACAGCTGGACCAGAGCCTGGGTGTCCTGCTTCTACTTCTGTACATCAGCAAGGGTCAGAGAAGGGTTCTAGTAACCTGCTTCAAACAGACAGATATTCAGTGTGATTTATTTCCTGATGTTACCAAATGCCTTTCTTAAAAATGGATTTTCAATGACAACTGCATATCTTATCCATTAAATGGATAGAGCATAATTTGTTTAGAAATCCCTGGTTATTCCATATTTAGGATGTTTTCATCCTCCCTCCTGTTAAAAACAAAATTAAACCAAGTAAATTTGAAGGTCTGATTGACTTGATTATTTATGAATGGGGCCAAATCCCATCTAGCAACTCCAAGGGCACTCCTAGTGTTACACAAAAAGAAAAAAAAGGATGGGGAAAGAAAGCTATTAGAAAAAAAAAGAAAAGAAATAAATTATTTGGGGGGCACCTGGACATCTGTTTTCTTTTGTTTGTGTTTTGTTTTTGTTTATTTGTTTGTTTTTGTTGTTGTTTTTTAGAGGAAGAGACCAAGGAAGGGTTTTATCATGCAGAAAGCCTCTTCTTTCTGGGGGTGGAGGTGGGGTGAGGGTGGAGAAGGCCCACATGTCAGATTACCTCATTGACTTTGCCTAGAAAATGTCACACTGGTTGACTAAGTTTTTCTGGGAGAGGTTGAAACAGAAATTAGCTCAAGTATTGCATCTAGGTTTGGTGTTCTGGGCTTTGGCACAAGTGACACCATTTGGGCCTGTGGTTCTCTCGAACAATCCCCATTACTAAAACTGCCTATAGCAGTCTTTGGGGGACAGGCTCTTGAAATGTTAGAAGACCTGTGAAGATACAGCTCTAGAGTAATTTTGTTCATTAATTCAGCACACATTTACTGAGCACCTATGTGCCAGAGACTGTTTCAAGTGCTGGAGTTACATCCATGAACAAAATAGAGAAAATCTGCCTAGTATAGTTCTACATTCTTATGGACAGGAAGCAACAAAACAAAAATAAGTAAATTATATAGTAGAAAATGGGAAGTTGGGCCTGCCTTTAATGATCGGGCCAAAAGGGTTTACTTGAATTAAAGCTACTTTTTGTATAAAGGATCTTGAAGATTTGTAAGCCCTTAATACCTTATTGAGAAACATCTCTTTCTTACCCCTCCTCAGTAGCCTCCATAAAGGCAGGACTGGGGCACAGTGCTTAATAGAAATGCTTTTCTTTTTCAGGGCATAAATCTCAGTGGGGGTCAGAAGCAGCGCATCAGCCTGGCCAGAGCTGCCTATCAGAATGCAGATGTCTATATTCTGGATGACCCCCTGTCGGCTGTGGATGCTCACGTGGGAAAACACATTTTTGATAAGGTCCTGGGTCCCAACGGCCTACTGAAAAGCAAGGTGAGGGGTCATTTAAAGTGACAAAGCCATGAGGTATGTGTTTCGGGGGCACATGTCCAGGTCAACTGCAGTCCTGAAGCAGATTTCCTTCCTTACCTGCCCCCTGGGCTGCTGAGGAGACAGTGTCAGACTGGTCTTCCAGGAGCTAAGCCCGTAAGAACTCCCATCTTGAAGTTACGGCGAATCCTAGCTTATTCTGTGGCTTGGACACTGAGCCCATGGAGGTGTTTGATTATGATAGACAGCACTTTGAGACCTGTGGTAGAGTAAGACATACTTGTTTTTTGTTTCCAGTTCTTGGCACCGAGCTCATAAACTTGGAATTTTCTGAGTGATACGAGGAGTGTCGTTTGTTATTTATAGTGAGCCCCTTTAGATAACACGGAGTCTATGCTAATAAGTGACTTAGTCTGTAAGTCTGATAAGACTATGCTAATAAGCTCCCCCATCCCAACAGTGTCCGTGTTGCAGACAGAGACAGTGGGCTTGTGTTTTCTCTCCAGAGGCTCTTCTCAACCCCGTGGCCCCTATCTGAGCTTCATTAATGACCCATGAGCATTTGCCTTCCTTTGAGTGGAACCCTTGTTTCAGTAGTCATGTGATTTATCAATAGACAGCAATACAAGGAATGTCATATCCCACACCAAGGAGGACCTGGGCTAAAGACAAAGTTCCTTGTTACACAATGTCACTAGCATGCTGAAAGAATCTGGGCAGTTTGTTTGTTTGTTTGTTTGTTTGTTTGTTTGTTTGTTTTTAAAGGTGTCTTTATTAATTTCAGAGAGGAAGGAAGAGGGAGAAAGAAATAGAAACATCTGTGATGAGAGATCCAGCCCGCATCCCAGGCATATGCTCAGACTGTGAATCAAACTCTGTCCATCTGGTTCATAAGTTGATGTAAATCACTGAGCCACACTGGCCGGGCTGGCAGTTCTTATTAGCTCAGTTCGTTAGCTGGTTAGCAAAAGGGGCAATTGGTTAGCTAGTTATTTAGTTAGTTATGTCCCGTGACATTCCTAAGCCAAACTCCTGGCTATCCCAGAAGCTGGAAGAGAATGTGTGTATTTCACACCTAATCATTATTATAAAAAATCTCCAAGTACATCCACAATGATGACAGAAATCTTTTTTTTTTTCAGGAGTCTCATCTTACACATGGGTCAGGTTTTAGGATGAGGTGCTAGGAAGGAAAGAGGAAGTAACAGAGGCCAGCTGGGCAGGGCCACATTTTGAGGCAAAGACCCATAGTGAATTGAGTCATCTGCTTTTCCTTCTTTAGAGTAGGACAAGGAAGGTGGTGGACACAGGTTATTAGCACAACTGACTGTTATTTTTACAGACTCGACTCTTGGTTACACACAGCATTCACTTTCTTCCCCAAGTGGATGAGATTGTGGTTCTGGAGAATGGCACCGTCTCAGAGAAGGGGTCCTACCGTGCTCTGCTAGCCAAGAAAGGACTATTTGCTAAGAACCTGAAGACATTTGTAAAGCAGGCGGGTCCTGAAGGAGAAGCCACAGGTATGTAGGGACAACTGGAAAGGGGACAGAATTTGGATATGGCAAGGAATGGAAGTAGTGAGCCAATATCTACCTCCTGAACTGCTCGGTATCCAGTGACCTAGATTCGAATGTGAATTACCCAGAGATCCAAAATCTGTTCTTTCTGTGTTTTGTGTCTCTTAAAGAAGCATGGACATAGAAACGCTATGCCTGAGATGAACTGGAGGTTCATCCTGCTTATCTGGCCTTTGACATGTAATCAAAGGGTACACTTTCGAAGGGTGTGACTGGAGGTGTGAGGTGATCTGCCCTTGTGGAAGAAACACCAGTGGCACAAGGGGCCCACTTTTAGTGATGCCTTGCTTTAACGGCTCTAAGTCACACATCCCACCCCACCCACCACCAAACCCATTAAAACAACTTCCTGGACAGCTTCATAGACTAATACTAAACCCTTGATAAGTGTGCTGCTAAATTTTTGATAAGCCATAACAAAGGAATCTTGACTAATACATCAGAAACCATTGGGTGTTTTGAACCAGAAAAAATCATGGTAGTTGCATAGTATAACTCACAGTTTTACCACAGAAATAGCCCCTAATACCACCACCATTGGGGTCACCAGTTAGCTTCCACTAGTAATGGAGTCCTGTTTCCAAGAACCTGGTATAGTCTTATGCATAGTTCTGGGTATTCCCTTCAAGTAGCTGTTATCAGCAGAAGGTCAAGATTGGGAAAGCAAGACCTGGAGGGCGCTGGGCCATTCCGGAAGTCAGTCAGTAGAGAGAGCTACAGAGCCTGCAAGTGGGAGCATATTTAGGCTTCAAGGTCAAGACAAATGATGGTTTAAACCACCTGGGGGCACAAGAGGAGGAAAGAGAGAAAACCAGGAAGACTGTACGCCTTGGAGGAACAAGGCAAGAACAAAGAACAGGATGGTGTGAGTGGTGGGAATCCAGAGCCAGCCCGGGAGAGTGAGGCAGAGTTACTAGGAACCAGCAGAAAGCAAGGGGTCAAAGCTTTCCATCAACCTTTATGTGCTCCAGGGACTGGCCTGGACAAACAAAACACATGCCTGGAAGTTAAGGTCCAAGCAAAGGTTAGTGTCAGATGCCCTTTGAGTTACTGTTCTGATAACCAATCCACCTAACCTGGACAGTTTTACTATGCCAGTTGTTTACTTTTTTTGTTTTTCTATTTGCTTGAATCTGAGTTTTGTATTCTGAGTTTGTATCCACCCCTATGGGTGGATGACCTCTTTGAAGAATTATATCTTTTTTTTTGAAATATTTTATTGATTTTTTACAGAGAGGAAGGGAGAGGGATAGAGAGTTAGAAATATCGATGAGAGAGAAGCATCAATCAGCTGCCTCCTGCACAGCCCCTGCCAGGGATGTGCCCGCAACCAAGGTACATGCCCTTGACTGGAATTGAACCTGGGACCCTTCAGTCCGCAGGCCAACGCTCTATCCACTGAGCCAAACCGGTTAGGGCAAGAATTATATCTTTGATGTACAAAGAATACTTTGCAAAAATATCTCATTAAGCTCATGTTCTGGGAAACATTCATAGGCTAATGCTGAGCAGTTGTGTAAGCCCCAGTGCCTGGCAAGCTGTAGTGCTGGTCCTGGAACTTGAGGCACAGACCACAAGATGGTAGAATGAGGGGAAGGGCAGGAGGACAATGTGATCTGTATTAACATTGGCGTTGTCTATTAGCTTCCTCACTAGCTGTTGTAACAAAGCACGACAAACTAGTTGGTTCAGTTAGCAGAAATTTGTTGTCTCACAGTTCTGGAGCCTAGAAGTCCAAAATTAAGGTGTTGGCAGAGTTGGGTCCTCCTGAGTCTCCGAGGGAAGGACCTGCTCCACGCCTGTCTCATAGTTCCTGGCGGTTTGCTGGCAATCCTTGGCAGTCTTGGCTAGGAGACACATTCCATTGCCATCTGCCTTCATCTTTGCATGGCATTCTCCTTTATGTACATTTCTGCGTCCAAATTTCCCCATTTTTTATAAGGACATCAGATATGTCGGATTAGGGGCCCATCCTACTCCAGTCTGACCTCATCTTAACAACTAATTCCATTTATAATGCACCACATTCTGAGGCAATGGGGATTAGGATTTCAAAATATGAATTTTTTTGTGGGGGTTGGGGAGGGGACACAATTCAATCTATAACATCTATCCTCTGATGTATCAAAATTTATGTGCTTCCCCTTCCCAACATCCCTAAAAGTCTTAATTATTCCATTATCAGTTCTAAGTCCAAAATTTTCATCAAAATTTCATCTAAAATTTCATTTCATCTCTAAGTCACACAAATCCATTGTGGTTGAGACTGGGAGTTCTGGGGCAAAATTCCTCTTCATCTGTGAACTTGTAAAATCAAACAAGTTATCTGCTTCTAAAACACAATGGTGATGCCCGGCCAGTGTGGCTCAGTGGTTGAGCGTAAACCTATGAACCAGGGGTCACAATTGGATTCCTGGTCAGGGTGCATGCCTGGGGTTACAGGCTTGATCCCCAGTAGGGGGTATGCAGGATGCAGCCAATCAGTGATTCTCTCTCATCATTGATGTTTCTATTCCTCTCTCCTTCTCCCTTCTTCTCTGAAATCAATAAAAATATTTTTTAAATAATAAAATAAAATGGTGAGACAGGCACAAGATAGGCATTCCCATTCCAAAAGGGAGAAATAAGAAGGAAAAAAAAGGGTCATGAATTTCAAGCAAGTTCAAAACCTAGCAGAACAAGTTCCATTCAATTTTAAGGTTTAATACGCACCTGGCTCTATTTTCTGGGATCACCAGGTGGCAGTCCCATCCCCTCCAGCCTTACAAAATGGTCCCAATCTCTGAAAATGAGAATCAGCCAATCCCTGGATTGCCTTCAGGGACATTTTCCCCTTTTCTTGAAGGATAATACATGTTCGTGGCTAGATAGCTCTATCGACCCTATAGAATCTTGGAATTCTGACAGTGTTTCTTTATTTTGTCTTATTTCTACCCCCTACAGTACAAGCTTGAAGCACTTTAAGATGGTTGATTGAATCAAGTCACATGCCTAATTTCTTTAGCAAATCTGCTATTGAGCTTTTCTAGTAAATTTTTTGTTTCAGTTATTGTACTTTTCAACTCTAGTCTTTATTGATATTCTCTATTTGGTGAGAACTTATTGTCATACTTTCCAATAGATCTTTAGATATTATTTTCTTTTGTTTTTTTAACATGTTTATAATAGTTTATTTAAAATCTTTGTTTGGTAAGTCCAATGTTGTGCTTCTTCATGAACAGTTTCTGTTACTGCTTTTTTCCTGTGTATGGCCCCATAATTTCCTGCTTTTTTGTATGTCTCATAATTTTTTGTTGAAAACTGGCCATTTAAAATAACATAACCACTCTGGAAATACGGCTTCTCTTTCCAACCACCTCTGCCAAGACTTGTTGTGTTGTTCCACCCGTTTAGTTTTTCTGAACTAATTCTGTTAAATCTGTATCCTTTGTCAACTGAAGTCTATCCTTGGTTGGCTGAGGAGTCAGTTAATGATTGAACATGATTTCCTTAAGTGCCTGAAACCAATAAGTCATTCTACCTTCTCTGAGAGATTGGGGGTAGGGGGCATGTCTTTATCACTCCAGCAAACAATTCACAATTCTGCCTTAGCCTTTGTTTTCTGCTTGCACAGAGCCTGAAGCTAGCCAGAGATAAGAGAGTAAGGTCTTGTCAAGTTTTCCTCAGACATGTGCACAGCCCTAATTCTAGATTGCCAGAAATATATTAAAGATATCAAAGCTCCTTATGAATATCTTATTCTCCAACATTTTCTTCCAAGGTTTTGATCAGCTTCTTTTTTACTCCAACTTTTTTTAAATTAGTCTTTATTGTTGAGATTATTACAGATGTCCCTCTTCCCCCCACCCCCCCGCCCCGCCATAGCTCCCCTCCACCCAGTTCCTACCCTACCCCAGGCCCTCACCACCCTATTGTCTGTGTCCATAGGTAATGCATACATGCATATAAGATCTTTGTCTAATCTCCTCCCACAACCCCCCACAGCCCCTTCCCTCTGAGAATCCTCAGTCCACTCCATTTTCATGCCCCTGATTCTATTACATTCACCAGTTTATTCTGTTCATCCCGATTTTTTATTCATTTGATTTTTAGATTCAATTGTTCATAGATATGTATTTGTTGTCACTTTGTTGTTCATATTTTTTATCTTTACCCTTTTCTTCTTCCTCTTCTTAAAGAATATTCTTCAGCATTTCATATAATACTGGTTTGGTGGTAATGAATTCCTTTAGCTTTTTCTTGTCTGTGAAGCTTTTTATCTGACCTTCAATTCTAAATGATAGCTTTGCTGGATAGAGTAATCTTGGTTGTAGGTTCTTGCTATTCATCACTTTGAATATTTCTTGTCACTCCCTTGTGGCCTACATAGTTTCTGTTGAGAAATCAGCTGACAGTCATATGGGCACTCCCTTGTAGGTAACTAACTGTTTTTCTCTTGCTGCTTTTAAGATTCTCTCTTTGTCTTTTACCCTTGACATTTTAATTATGATGTGTCTTGGTGTGGTCCTCTTTGAATTCCTTTTGTTTGGGGTAGTCTGTGCTTCCTGAACTTATAAGTCTATTTCTTTCAGCAGATGGGGGAAGTTTTCTGTCATTATTTCTTCAAATAGGTTTTCAACATCTTGCTCTCGCTCTTCTTCTGGCACCCCTATAATTCTGATGTTGGTATGCTTGAAGTTGTCCCAGAGGCTCCTTACACTATCTTCATATTTTTGGATTCTTTTTTCTTTTTGCTCTTCTGGTTGGGTGTTTTTTGCTTCCTTGTAACTTTGACTTGATTCTTGGGATCCTCTAGTCTATTGAATCTCTGTATAATATTCTTTATTTCAGCCAGTGTATGCTTAATTTCTGACTGGTCCTTTTCCATTTTTTTGGCATTCTCACTAAGGTCCTTGACGGACTCACTAAGGTCCTCAGAAGTTTCTAGAAGATTCTTGAGTAACCTTATAACTGTGGTTTTGAATTCTATATCCAGTAGTTTGCTTTATTCCATTTCTTTCATTTGTGACATGTTTCTTTGTCTTTGCATTTTGGCTGCTTCCTTGTGTTTGTTTCTATGTATTGGGTAGCTGCTAAGTCTCCTTGAGTTGATAGAGTGGCCTTGTGTAGTAGGTGTCCTTGTGTAGTAGTAAATTAAGTAATCACAAAACTTACTAGTCTTACTAAAATTTAGTTATTTTTATTAAATAAATGTTCCTTGGATTGTTGCAAGCTCTTGGCTAATTTTAGAGTTACAAAAACGTTGATTTGGACAATTTTTTGCTAGTATTCTCATTGATATTATGGAGATAACAATTTCTGGAGATCCTTACTATGCCATTATGATGCCCAGGTTATGTTTACATTTTATTTTATTTTCAGGGATTTTTAAATGCTTTAAATTTATAAAAGTTTGTCAAATTATTTGAATTTCAAGAGCATTTTTAAATGTATACTTACCTCTTTAGTCAATTCTGCAGATTATAATTCCTGTGTTTGTCTACTATAGCCCTTGAAACTTCCTTCCTGCTCCAAAGAAACTTACGAGCTTCTGGGAATATTTTTTTCCTTTTGACCATTTTACTTTTCAGTAGAATATTAACTCGTTTCTTCTTGATCCAGGTATTTCTCAATGAGTAAATGTAGCAAAAAATAGTATTTCTGAAGTAAAAAATTGCAGCCTTTGTGTACATCTGGGATTTCTTGCTGAGGTCAACAATATCAGAAAAGACATCTCTCTTCTTGTTCATATGGCTGTGAGACCTCTATGCACTCTCTCTCTAACCTTTGATGTGTCTCCTAGTCAATGAGGACAGTGGAGAAGAAGATGACTATGGGCTGGTGACCAGTGTGGAGGAAGTCCCTCAGGATGTAGCTTCCTTGACCATGAACAGAGAAAACAGCCTTCATCGAACACTTAGCCGCAGGTTGGTCATCTGTTCAGCTGGCACCCATCATCCATTTTTTTCCACTATATTTCCACTTGGTCATTCTCTTTTTCTATGTGGATAGAGGACGCCATGCACACTCCCAACTCTTCCTTTGTTCCCTTGTCTGGGGAAGAGGGTCAGGGTTGTGTGATTCTCCAAGGCTACCTGCTCTGAAATGAATTTTGATGCAATCAGAGTAACTGAAATCTGCTTTTAAGAAGACCCCCAGGATGCAGCTACATGCTCAGGAAAGCTTTCCCCTTTTCAATTTCTCAGATCTAGGTCTAGTAGCAGGCGTCTGAAGACCCTGAAAAACTCCTTGAGAACTCAGAATGTGAATACCCCGAACGAGGAGAAAGAACTAGTAAAAGGACAAAAATTAATTGAGAAGGAATTCATACAAACGGGAAAGGTGAATACAACAGTAAAAAGCACCATTAGAGGTGATACAAGGCGTGGGATCCCAGCATTTTAAAGTTTGATGACTTGAATACATATCTACAAAAGGGCTATGTCTTATGCTTGCTTTGCAAATCTTTAAATTCATCATTGAAATGTTGGCAGATACTCAGAGCTTTTCATCAAACCATATTTCCATGAAGAATGACATGGTTCCTGTGAATATCTTCATAGCACATTTCATGAGTGTTTGATTCCATTCTGATATGTGGAGCAAACAACAAAACTGCTTGGAGATGCAATTCTGGGAGCCAGAGAACACTAATACATCAACCTCAGTATACAATTCAAATTAATAAAAGTTAAAATTAAGGTCTTAACTTAAATCCAAATTCCTAAAACAAATTCCAGGCTCTGCAGTATAACTCCATTTGTCTCACTCCATTTTTCTATCTTCCCCTCTTAATTGCATGATTATTTACTTTGCAATGTATTTAAGCATTGACTATTACCCTAGCCCAATGCAGAAATGATAAGCACAGACACCAAATTCTGCTACCTGCGATCCATTTTTCCAGGGACTTCACTCCCCCCGTGATTGGTATTCTAGGTGATTCTCCACAAAAGCCATTAGGAATTCTACTAACATTGAGATGGGGGCTTTGCAGGTCAAGTTCTCCATCTACCTGAAATACCTACAAGCAGTAGGATGGTGTTCAATTTTCTTCATCATCTTTGCCTATGTAACCAGTTTTGTGGCTTTAATTGGATCCAATCTGTGGCTCAGTGTTTGGACCAGTGACTCTAAAACCTTCAATGGCTCCAACTACCCAGCCTCTCAGAGGGACATGAGAATTGGTGTCTATGGAGCTCTGGGATTAGCACAAGGTACATCTGATGACTATGATAGCCATTTCTTACATAATTTCTCTGATCAATGTACTTTGCCTGGACTCAGGGAAAAAATTGCCATTATGTCCAAGGCACAAGACTTCAGTGATCCATGTGCACAGCACTGACTAAACTGGTTCCATTTCTAGGTATATTTGTGCTCATAGCAAATATCTTGAGTGTCTATGGTTTCACCCATGCGTCAAACATCCTGCACAAGCAACTGCTGAACAATATCCTTCGAGCACCCATGAGTTTTTTTGACACAACACCCATAGGCCGGATTGTGAACAGGTTTGCTGGAGTAAGTATGTCAAGAGCTGTAAGATTATGCATTTGTGGACTGAGAATCCTTCTATTCTGACTGGGAAAGACTGCTCATGCCCCCTGGGCAACACTGCGTAGTTCCAGTTCTTTTGTCCATCAGCATGCAAATTATTTCTTGAATACCTTGTGTGAGGTCTCAAAGATCCTATGAATACAGGACCAAATAAGTACCTCACCATCTAGTGAGTAAGACATCCAAGGAAATAAAGGATTGTAATAAAATGTGATAAAACCCAGATCACATCAATGTGTACAATGGTGTTCTGGAAGTATAAAAGAGTGACAGAGAAAAGAGGTACTAGCTCAGTTTAGGTGACTGAGAGTGGCAAATGTGAGAAAAAGTGAGACTTGAGTTTAGTTATAGAAGTTAACTAGGGAGATGGTGGGGGCAGAGGATAGCTGGGTGGCAATAGAAGCAGGATGAGAAGAATTAGTCCTTTATTAGCGGACATATTATTACTTGCATTCTGATGTGACTTTGGGAAGGGTAAATTAGACTCAAGAGTCATCCATTCTTCAGGATTCTCTTAGAAAACTGTTATCCCTTATCCAGTTTGGCACACTTCAGACATAATAGAGACTCAATAATTTGATACTCAAATATTAATAATCCTAGAATCAACATAACCTAAGAAACATAGGCAAGGGAAACCCAAAAATATAATCCATTCCTGTGCATATTAAATCATCCATCCATCCATCCATCCACCCACCCACTCATATGCTCATTTATATCCAACACTAGAGGCCTGGTGCACAAAAATTTGTGCACTCGGGAGGTTCCTCAACTTGACCTGTGCCCTCTTGCAGTCTGGGACCCCTCTGGGGATGTCCATCTGCTGGCGTGCCTGGTCAGCCTGGGTGAGGGGCTGATGGCTGTTTGCAGGCTGGCCAAGCCTCCCAGTGTGGACCCTCACCCCATGGGGGTGTGGCCAGCCTGGGTGTGGGCTTGAGGGCCATATTCAGGCTCTCAGACTGCCCACAGTCCCTTCAGGTTTTGGGTTCCTACTGGGGTACCTGGCCAGCCTGGGTGAGGGACTGATGGCTGTTTGCAGGCTGGCCAAGCCCCCCAGTGGGATCCCTCACCCCATTGGCGTGTGGCCAGCATGGGTGACGGACTGAGGGCTGTTTTCAGGCTTTCAGGCTGCCCACAGCTCCCATTGACTCAATGTCCCAGCAAGGCTGGCTGGAAGCAGGTTTCTGGGTTTATCTTCTATAATTGATACACTGTTCCTTTAAGCCAAGGCCTAGGCAGGTAAGGAAGCCTCCTATCTGTTTCAGCTCGTGGCTTCTATAATTGCAACTATGTTGCCTTAGTAGTCTCAGCCAGGCTGGCTGTTTGCTTCAGCCCGGGGCTTCTATAATTGAGACAATGTTGCAAATATGTTGTTGCCTGGAGCCGGGAGAAGCCCAGGTGGCCAGCAAACAGTTTTACTCCTGCTGCAATGGAAGCTGCCTGTTTACTCAGCTTCGTGACTGCCGGCCTCCATCTTGGCTGGGTTAATTTGCATACAGTCGCTCTGATTGGCTGATGGGCATGGCTTAGGCGTCCCGAAGAAATGGTCAATTTCAATATTACACTTTTATTAGATTAGATGACATAAAGGCGATATGGTAATAAGACCCATTCGTTATCTTTAGTTAGAACACTAACCAGGCAGGGATCATATTTAATCTCCTTCTCCTTATCCCTTTGAAGCTCTATGCTTGACAAAGGAAAAAACTTTTCATTCCTCTTTGGGGTGGTGGGGGCAGGGGGTGGGGGTGTGAGAGGTGACAGGGCTTCTTGACTGGAGCCTCCAAACAAATATTTATTGAATAGTTGTTATATGCCAGGCTCTGTTCTAGGTACTCAACAGAATTAGACCCTGTGTAAAGTTGGAATAATTGAATTAATTTGGTTATAGGGCGGCTTACCTTGTAAGGCTCTATTAACTTAGGGTGGTTACTAATGGTTTCATAAATTTGACAAGTGGGAATTTCACTGAAAACAGTAAAAACCTTTGACAAATCTATTAAAGAACGACTACTATATCTGTTTGGAAGGATTTAGGAAGGTAAAGAAATTAGACAAGTAAGATTTGTTGTTAACGTGAGCAGAACAGTCTGTTGCAAATGAATATCATGAAATGATTAAATGAAGGAGTCATTGAGATCTCAGAATTGAGCAAGTTTCCTGCTGGAATCAGGAAAATCTAAAATGCCATGGGAATGCATTAACACACCATCTCACCTAATCATGTGTCCCCAGGATATTTCCACCGTGGATGACACACTCCCCATGTCCTTGCGCAGCTGGATTATGTGCTTCCTGGGGATTGTGAGCACCCTGTTCATGATCTGCTTGGCCACTCCAGTCTTCATCATCATCATCATTCCTCTCGGCATAATTTATGTGTCTGTTCAGGTGCGTTTGGAAATGGCTGGGTCTCCTTTCCTCTCTACATATAAAAGCCCAGGCTCCTTCCTGAGAACCTTCTCTTTTGTTTCTTGCTAGTCACTCACTCCTCTCCAGCATTTTTGTCATTTACTCCTATATTGATATCCCCAGGAGCCCACAGGCCACTAAGCTGAAGTATCAGCAACAATTAGTGTATGGTTCACAGCAGAGCACACCTTAACTGCAGTCCCACTAGAAGCTTAGCTGGGGCATATTTATGTTTAGGTCCAAGACCACTGTGAGGTTGGCTCTGTTCCTCACCAACTTCAGATCTTTCCACCATCCTCTTCCTCTGGGCCTCTTTCATCATTCCTCTAGCCAGAGGGGAGACTGGAGGCTTCTGTCCTATTCAGATGTAGGCTGTGGCCATCAAGGTGAAGAACATTGCTAAGAATCCTGAAACACCAATCATAAAAATATATGCACCCCTATGTTCATAGTAGCGCAATAGCCAAGTGCCCATCTGTAGGTGTGTGTATAAAAAGAAGTGGTACTTGCATGCATGCATAGGAGCATAATCAATGGACACAAGAATCTGGGGGTTAGAGAGGAGGGGGGGAAGGGCAAGGGGAAAAATGGAGATCTATCTATCATTTGTTGTAATACTTATCTATCATTTATTATAATACTTTAAGCAAAAAAAAAAAAGAAGTGGTACATTTTTACCTTGGAATACTATGCAGCTAAAAAAAGAAAGGATTCCTTACCCTTTAAGACAGCATGTAGGGCCCTGGCTGGTTTGGCTCATTGGACAGAGCATCAGCCTGTGAACTGAAGAGTCCTGGGTTCGATTCCAGTCAAGGGCACATGTGCAGGTTGCGGGCTAGATCATCCCCTGTAGGGAGTGTGCAGGAGGCAGCCAATCAATGATTCTCTATCATCATTGATGTTTCTATCTCTCTCTCCCTCTCCCTTTCTCTCTGAAATCAATTTATTTTTATATTAATATATAAATACTAGGGGCCCGGTGCACAAAAATTTGTGCACTCGGGGTGGAGGGAGTCCCTCAGCCCGGCCTGTGCCCTCTCACAGTCTGGGACCCCTCAGTGGATGTCCTATGATGGCCCCAGTCTGCCAGGCGCCTTTTGTGTGTGTGTGTGTCACCACTGGGGACCTGCCCCCAGCCGCACCTGAGGCTTGGAGCAGTCCTCCTGTGTGTGTCTACCTGCCGGGGGCCTGTCCCCAGGCACACTGTGGAGGCTTGGAGCAGGCACCCCTTCTATGTTGATCTCTCAGACTCTTGCCCTCCCCTGCATGTTGTTCTCTTTTTTGAGCGTGGCCAGGGCTGGGTGCGGCCTGCCTCCCAAGCTTGCCTACTGCCCATCTTCCTCCAGCCACCAGAAAGCAGGGAAAACCCCCCTCGTGGTCAGGCCAGCCTTTTCCTGCTTCCTGATCCCCGGAAGGGACCTGGGAAGCCACCAAGCAGGCCGCCAACTCTTTCCCACTCACCCGTCCCCTGCAGCCTTCCTTTCCCACTTCCCGGTGCCGCCAAGGGGTCTGGGAGCTGCCAAGCAGGACCCCGGCCCCTGCAGCCTTGCTTTCCCGCTCCACGATGTCCCGCAAAGGGCCTGGGCAGCCACCAAGCAGGCCGAGACCCCCCCCCC